>CAUYQV010146150.1:0-15415 GCA_963574575.1 Galagoides demidoff | reverse complement strand
GAGCCCTGATAGCCATTATTCAATGTGCATATATGGTAACATTTAGCAAATATCTTTTCCTGAACTAGTAACAAAAGGAATTTTTTTCCTCATTGTTTTAATAGTGCTTAGCATTGGCCAGCCATGGTGGCTCACGCCTGTAATCATAGCACTCCGGGAGGCCAAGCTTGAGCTTACAAGTTGGAGACCAGCCTGAGCAAAAACAAGATCCCATCTCTACCTAAAATAGTAAAACTCGTCTGGTACCTAAAGCTCAGTAAAACTGGCTTGGTGCCTCAGCCCTCAGCAGCTAGGGCCGGCCACGTACACTAGAGCTGTCCCTCCAGTGGATTAGAATCTGGCCTAGGTCTGTCAAACAACAATGACAACTACAACAACAACAACAAAATAAAACAGCTGAGTGTTGTGGTGGGTGCATATAGTCCCAGCTACTTGGGAAGCTGAGGCAAGAGAACTGCTCAAGCCCTAGAGTTTGAGGTTGCTGTGAGCTGTGATACCATAGCACTCTATTGAGGGCAACATACTGAAACTCCATCTGTAAGTAAATAAATAAATAATAAAAATAAAAATAGAAAAACTGAGGCAAAAGGATCATTTGAGACTGAGTTGAAGATTGCTGTGAGCTGTGATGACATAGCTCTATACTCAGGGAGACAGCTTGAGACGTCTTTAAAAAAAAAAAAATCAGGCTTGGTGCCTGTGGCTCAAGTGACTAAGGCGCCAGCCACATACACCTAAGGTGGCGGGTTTGAATCTAGCCCAGGCCTGTCAAACAACAATGACAGCTGCAACCAAAAAATAGCCAGGCGTTGTGGCGGGTGCCTGTGGTCCCAGCTACTTAGGAGGGAGAGGCAGGAGACTCACTTGAGCCCAGGAGTTGGAGGTTGCTGTGAGGTGTGATGCCACAGCACTCTACCCAGGGGGATACCTTGAGGCTCTGTCTCTAAATAAATAAATAAATAAATAAATAAATAAATAACAAAAAGAAAAAAACATAAGCATGCCTAATTCAAGACCTAGCTTTAACTTTGTTTTAATGCAGCCCAGATACCATGACTGACATTCAATCTAATAATTTGAAAGATAATGATCCACTTAGAATTTAGTGGATATATATTGCCCATTAATAAGTATCTATTACATTCAGGTTCCTTATAAAACATCTGGGGAAGAGAAGGCAGTTACAAATGAGTTATTTAGGCTCAGTGCCTGTAGCTCAAGTGCCTAAGACGCCAGCCACATATACCTAAGGTGGTGGGTTCAAATCCAGCCCAGTCCTCCAAACAACAATGACAGCTGCAACCAAAAAACAGCCAGGTGTTGTGGTGGGCACCTGTGGCCCCAGCTGCTTGGGAGGCACAGGCAGAAGACTTGCTTGAGCCCAGAAGTTGGAGGTTGCTGTGAGCTGTGATGTCACCGCACTCTACCCAGGGGGACAGCTTGAGGCTCTGTCTCAAAAAATAAAAATAAAAATAAAAAACAAGTTAGTTAATTAAAAATGATTACCTCTAGGTGGATTGCCTGAGCTCATGAGTTTGAGTTCGAGACCAACCTGAGCAAGAGTGAGACCCCCGTCTCTACAAAATAGCCAGGCGCAGCTCAGCACCTGTGGCTCAAACAGCTAAGGTGCCAGCCATATACACCTGAGCTGGTGGATTCAAATCCAGCCCAGGCCTGCCAAACAACAATGACGGCTGCAACCAAAAAATAGCTAGGCATTGTGGCAGGCGCCCATAGTCCCGGCTATTTGGGAGATGGAGGCAGGAGAATCGCTTGAGCCCAGGAGTTGCTGTGAGCTAAGATGCCACAGCACTCTACCAAGGGTGACCAAGTGAGACTCTGCCTCAAAAAAAAAAAAAAAAAGGATTACCTTTACCTAAATGGATATAATCTGTATTTTTCAACACCATTGCTCAGTGAAGTGTCCCTCCATTGCAAACCCTGTGGCAAGAATCTATTCACAAAGGAATGTGCAAATTACACACAAAGTTTCAAAAATGCTTTATAAAAGCTACACAGGAAGGGGGGGGAGCGGCCAACTTTCTTCATTCTAACCACCTCAAATTCAGACCACTATTCTCTTGGTATGTTGAATATCCCTCATCTGAAATGTTTCAGACCAGAAGTACTCTAATATTTTCCTTTTTTTTTTTTTTTTGAGACAGAGCCTCAAGCTGTCATCCTGCATAGTGTTATAGCATCACAGCTCAAAGCAACCTCCAACTCCTGGGTTTAAGAGATTCTCCTGCCTCCACCTACCAAGTAGCTGTGAATATAGGCACCCCCACAGCACCCCGCTATTTTTTGGTTGCAGCCGTCACTGTTTGGCGGGCCTGGGCTGGATTCCTACCCACCAGCTCAGGTGTATATGGCTGGTGCCTTAGCCTTATGCCACAGGCACCGTGCCTAAGATTTTTTTTGATTATTGAATATCCGTATATACATAATGAGTTATCTTGGACAGGGACCCAAATCTAATCAAAAAACTCATTTACTTTTTTTTTTGAGACGGAATTTTATTTTGTCACCCTCGGCAGAGTGCTGTGACGTCACAGTTCACAGCAACCTCCAGCTCTTGGGCTTAGGCAATTCTCTCGCCTCAGCCTCCGGAATAGCTGGGACTACAGGCGCCCACCATAACACCTGGTTATTTTTTGTGTTGTAGTATGGCCTGGGCCAGGTTGGAACCCACTACCCTTGGTATATGGGGCTGGCACCCTAGTCACTGAGCCACAGGTGCTGCCCCCTGATTTATGTTTCATATACACATCATACACATAGCCTAAAGATAATTTGGTCAGGGAGTGGATAGATAGGGTCTTACTCTGTTGTGTGGGCTACAGTGCAGTAACATCATCATAGGGCATCATAGCTCACTGCAACCTCAAATTCCGGGGCTCAAGAAATCCTCCCTCGGTCTCCTTAGTACCTGACACACCAGGGCCCCTGCCACCACATCCAACTAATTTTCCTATTTTGTAGAAATAGGGGCTAGTCTCAGGCTAGTCTCAAACTTCTGGTCTCAAGAGATTCTTCCACTCAGTCTGTCAAAGTGCTAGGATTATAAGCATGAGCCACTGTGCCTGACTCTTAAGTTAATTTTATATAATATTTTTAGCAATTTTGTGCATAAAGTTTTGACTGTATTTTGACTGTGCCCCAGCATATGAGGTCAGGTGTGAAATTTTCTTTTTCTTTTTTTTTTTTTTTTCCAGTTTTTGGTCAGGGTTAGGTCTAAACCCACCACCTCTGGCATACGGGACTGGTGCCCTACTCCTTTGAGCCACAGGTGTCACCCAGGTGTGAAATTTTCTACTTGTGGCATCATGTTGGTTTCCAGTTTCAGAATTTGGAGTATTTCAAATTTTCAGATTAAGGATACTCAACTTGGATATGGGTGGGTTTTTTTCTTTTGATGCTCAAGATAACCCAGGAATAAATGAAACAGTTATCCCTTTGTTACAGACAAGAAACTAAGGCTTAGAAACATGAAATGTAACAAAGTAAAACAAAGTTAGCTTAGAGCAGAATTATAAACTCAGCAAGTCTGACATGACACTCCTCCAACCAACTCTCAAATCCATACCAGTATTCTTCATACTATCCTGTACCAGTATTTTTCTTCTATTTTTTTTTTTTTTTTTTTTTGAGACAGAGCCTCAAGCTGTCACCCTGGGTAGAGTGCCACAGCATCACAGTTCACAGCAACCAACTCCTGGGCTCAAGAGATTCTCCTGCCTCTGCTTCCCAAGTAGCTGGGACTACAGGCGTCTACCACAACACCCGGCTGTTTTTTTGGTTGCAGCCATCATAGTTGTTTGGCGGGCCCAGGCTGGATTCGAACCCGCCAGCTCAGGTGTATGTGGCTGGCGCCAAGCCTATACCAGTATTTTTCTTTTTTTTTTTTTCTTTTGAGACAGAGCCTCAAGCTATCCCCCTGGGTAGAGTGCCATGGCATCATAGCTCATAGCAACCTCCAACTCCTGGGCTCAAGCGAGTCTCCTGCCTCCGCCTCCCAAGTATCTGGGACCACAGGCACCCGCCACAACGCCCGGCCATTTTTTGGTTGCAGCCATCATTGTTGTTTGGCGGGCCTGGACTGGGGATTCAAACCCGCCACCTTAGGTGTACGTGGCTGGCGCCCTAGCTGATTGAGCCACAGGCACTGAGCCAAATTAGAATCTTAATACTAGATATCACAGCATCTTCACAGTACATTTTATTTATTTATTTATTCAGGCCGGAACCCGCCACCTCCAGCATATAGGGCCAGCGTCCTACCCTTTTGAGTCACAGGTGCTGCTCCTGATTTTTATTATTGTTGTTGAGTGGTAGGAGTTCTTGTCTCCTATCTTCCCTTACCTCTCCTCCTCACTCTTCATCTCTCTCCCTTTCCTTTTCTTCTCTTTTTCTTCTTAGACAGGGTCCTGCTGTTACTGAGGCTAGAGTCCGGTACCATAATCATGTATTACTGCAGTCTCAAACACCTGGGCTTAAGTGATCCTCCTGCCCCAGCCTCCCAAGTACTAGGACTGCATCACTAGGTGGTGACTAGGTCACCACCAGGCCTGGCTAATATTTCTGTTTTTATGGAAGAATGGGGTCTTGCTATGATGCTCAGGCTTGCCTGGAGCTCCTGCCCTTAAGGGTCCTCCCTCTTCAGCCTCTCAAAGTGCTGGGATTGCAGGGATGAGCCATGGAGTCCAGCCCTCAGAACTGTTTTTGATGGCAGTCTTCAGAGACTGTCACAATCATTCCTATTATATGGGACAGCCATCTACAGAGCACTTGCTAAATCTCTGCTGGGATTGCAGGCATGAGCCATGGAGTTCAGCCCTCAGAACTATTTTTGATGGCAGTCTTCAGAGACTGTCACAATCACTCCTATTGTATGGGACAGCCATCTACAGAGCACTTGCTAAATCTCTGATGGGCTTGGGAAGGGAGGGTGAAATGTGTAAACATGAATCCTCTCTATCTTGATAGCAATTTGGGTTATACATGTAAATCTACATGTCAGGTTTGGGCATTTCATTGTATATAAGGTTTACATTAAAAGAACAACTAAACACGGCAGTGCCTGTGACTGAAGGGAGTAGGGCACTGGCCCCATATGCCGGAGGTGGCAGGTTCAAACCCAGCCCCAGCCAAAAACTGCAAAAAAAAAAAAAAAAAACACAACTAAACAGATATTAAATTATTGTTCATGATATGTACACTGAAGTTTTAGACAGCAGTGCACTGATGTCTATAACTTATTTGAAAATGCATTAAAAAAGAGAGACTAGTGGATGGACAAAGGAATAAAAAGCAAATCTATCTATCTAGAGACAGAATCTCACTCTGTTGCCCTGGGTAGAGTGCCATGGCATCATAGCTCATAGCACCCTCAAATTCCTGGGCTCAAGTGATCCTCTTGTATTAGCCACTGGAGTAGCTGGGACCACAGGGGCTCAAGACGTGCCCAGCTAGTTTTCTAATTTTAGTAGAGAAGGGGTCTGGCTCTTGCTCAAGCTGGTCTTGAACTCCCGAGCTCAAGAAATCCACCCACCTCAGCTTCCCAGAGTGTTAGGATTATAGGTGTGAACCACCGTTTCAGCCAAGCAAATGTATTATGAATGAATCTGTTCCATGTTTGAAAGTTTTTATAATAAAATGGTAGTAGAAAAGATGAGAAGAGGTGCTCAAAAGTTACTGATATTTACCTTACACAGCTCAGTGATGTCTTGTGTCCTGTCCCTGTTTGGGGGGGGGAGGGGTAGAGTGGGGTGGGAGAGCATGGGAGAAGATACTAGTTAACACTAAAAGCTTTTGCTCCCCTTTGTAGCCTGTTTCTAAACCTCTGAGTAATTCCCAGAAGTGCCTTCTATCATAAGGGATCAGCCAGTAGTTAGCCATGACTGATCGATTGCAAATAGTTGTTGCAATCCTCCAGTATTTACAAAACGAATACTTTTTGTACCATAACCCAGGATACAATTCTATATAACTGAGACAAAAGTTTGGTAAACTATACTTTGATGCACTCTGATATTTTCTGTTATTTTCTGAAAAAAAAGTTAGTTTTGATCCACTAATGATGTTCTAACATAAACTTGGAGACCATTTAGTGTTAACAATGGACATTGTCATAAAAATCCTTAGCATTTTAAAATGTTCCTTCTAGCTTTAAAATCCTATAGATCAAGGGTACAAGTGAATCTTTCTAAGAGTAGAATATGAACATTTTAACATAATAACTAAGAAAATGACATGAAGGCTATGTTAACCAGTTTGATAAAAGTGTTTCGGATTGTGTGTGAAAACACCACACTGTACCCCAGAAGTGCATTAATGTACATAGTTACCATTCAATAAGAAAGAAAAAAAAATTCTATAGATCTGGATTTTGTTACCTGGGCCATTGCAGTTTCTTGATTGCGTGACCTTGGAAAGATGCTTAACCTTTTAGTCTCAGTATTGTCATCTGTAAATGCAAATGTTAGGGGAAATACATACTTCACAGAGTTCTTGAAAAGAATTAAAGAAGGTAATGACTGCAAAGAACTTAGCATACTGCCCGACTGAAGGCCTTAAGAAGTAGTGAACATTTTTTCTAGTCCTGCATCCATGGACTTAAATCAGAGGCCAGACGTGGTAGCTCATGCCTATAATCCTAGCACTCTGGGAGACTGAGGCAGGTGGATTGCTTGAGCTTAGGAGTTTGAGACCAGCCTGAGCTAGAATGAGACCTCATCTCTACTAAAAATAGAAAAACTAGCCAAGCATTGTGGCGGGCACCTGTGGTCCCAGCTACTGAGGAGGCTGAGGCAAGAACACTTGAGCTGGGTGGTTCCTGTGGCTCAGTGGTTAGGGCGCCAGCTGAGGGTGGCAGATTCAAACCTGGCCCTGGACAAACGGCAAAAAAAAACCCAAACAGCTGGGCTTTGTGGCAGGCGCCTGTAGTCCCAGCTACTCGGGAGGCTGAGACAAGAGAATTGCCTAAGCCTAGGAGTTAGAGGTTGCCGTGAGCTGTGATGCCAGGGCACTCTACCAAGGGTGATAAAGTGAGACTCTGTCTCTACAAAAGAAAAAAAAAAGAACACTTGAGCCAGGAGTTTGAGGTTGTTGGGAGCTATGACATAACAGCACTCTAGTCTGGGGCAATGCAGTGAGACTACCTCAAAAAAAAAAAAAAGAAAGAAAAGAAAAAAGAAATCAGAATAGGCTTCAAAGGAATATCTTGTCCCTCTCTCTCAATATCCGCTTTCGTTCTTTTTTCCTATTTGTGTTTTATAGAAGTGACCTTTGTGAGTACGGATTGTTTGTATAGTGCTCAGTAAACAGTACTCAGTTTTCCAGCAGTTGCCTGTGGTGGCATTGGCAAGAGTGCCAGTTGGAAACATGGGGGATTTTGGCAGGCGTGGTGGTGTTTGTTGTTGGAGACTGCCTTGGCATACTTGTAGGTGAAAGTGATGCCTGGGGTTTCTCACTGATTCATCTCCTTCAGTGGAATTCTGAATAAACTGCCTCTGACTGACTTGGGGAGTGGGCAGGAAGAGCCCTGAGGGCCTCATTACAGGCGAGTTTACTTCTTTGAAATTCCCTTACTGAGAGATTATTCCACACCATTTGGATTTCTTCCTTTTTAATCTGAACAACTTTGGCTGCTGGTGGAAATAATTAGACAGAAAATATTCTGGTATTTTTGGTACAGTTAATTTTTTTACTCTTCTGAAATTAATCGAATCTTGGGATGTTAGAGCTGGAAGAGTCCTGGGAAGATCCATGCAACTCAGCCACTTGATGGGTGAGGCTCGTCCTTTAAAGTGGAAAGAGCGCAGGGCCTTTGACATCAAGTCCAGTGCCCTTGCTCACATCTGGCTGGAGAGGAGACAGTTCATTAGCTGGAGAACTGATACATTTTATCCACAAACCAATCTAAGAAAAATATTATTATTACCATAACGTGCTCCTTTCAGGGCACATGTTACTTGCTACTTTATTTATTTATCAGTCTGTTATTTAGAATCGAAAAGAACTTAGAACTCAGTGGCGTGGCTTGGCACCTGTGGCTCAATCGGCTAAGGTGCCAGCCATGTACACCTAAGGTGAGACTACTTTCTACTTTGGAAATGTGGAAAATCCAGAAATTTATTGAAGTATGTTTGGTGATTTTACCTGTGACAAAGGACAGTATTTCAAACCAGTGTGAAATGATGAAAAAAACAAACAAACAAATCCACAAAAACTATTCTTAGGTTGCATACCATACAAAAAAAAAGGGGGGGGCTGTGGGAAGGATTTAGACCATAGGCTATAGTTTATGGAACCCTGTTACAAACACATTTATAGGCAAAGGCTCTGGGAACAGTTTTCCGAATCTGACACTCTGCAGAGCCTGAAGGATTCATAATATATTAGAGCAAATTAAAGGCCTTGTGAACAAAGAGCACAGTTTGCAGAGCAGGCCCTTGAACATGTCTGAGGAGATAGCCAACATCTTTCACAGTAAGATAGGGCTTTTCATCTAGCAGAACAGCAAAGATCTTCAAGTTCAATAGCACTTTGCATGAGTGAGGCTGTGAGGAATAGACACTGCCATATATTGCTGGCGGGAGGATAATGCAGTACAGCCCCTGTGGGGGTAGTTTGGCAAGATCTATCAGAATTACAGATATTAAAAATACATATGATACAAAATATCACCTCCCCACAGGTAGGCAGTTCAGCAAGTATCCAGCCATGTAACAGGGACAGTAGACTAACAATAGCTGGATACTTTCTGGACAACCTTCATGTTGCATATGTCTTCTTGACCCAGGAATTCCGTATCTGGCATTTATCCTTTAAATATATTTGCACACATGTGAAATGATGTAGAAATAATAATACTGATTGCATCATTGTTTTTGATAAAGATGGGAAACTACCTTAGGGTGTCCTACCTGTGGCCCATGGGCTGCATGCTGATTATATGAGGACTTTTTTTTTGCTTATCTGTGGTATAGGATATGAAAAGTATGTTCGAACTTTTTTTGGTTTTTCTAATTAATGTGCAATGGAGAAAAAAAGGTTGGACACCCTTAAATGTTCATCAGTAGACTGGCTAAATAAGTCATAGTACAAACATTTGATGGAATATGTGTATCACCATGTTTAAGAAATGAGGAAGCTGGCTCCGTGCCTGTGGCTCAATAGGCTAAGGCACCAGCCACGTACACCTAAGGTGGCAGGTTCGAATCCCCAGCCCAGGCCCACCAAACAACAATGATGGCTGCAACCAAAAAATGGCCGGGCGTTGTGGTGGGCACCTGTGGTCCCAACTACTTGGGAGGCTGAGGCTGGAGACTCACTTGAGCCCAGGAGTTGGAGGTTGCTGTGAGCTGTGATGCCATGGCACTCTACCCAGGGGGACAGCTTGAGGCTCCGTCTCAAAAAAAAAAAAAAAAAGAAAAAGAAAAAGAAATGAGGAAGCTCTCTATTTACTGATCTGGAACAATCTCCAGGATATAATAACCAAACAGGAGACAGTAAAATTAAAGTAATATATTTCTGTTTGTGTAAAAGGGGATATATTATATATACATACACCTGTGTATATACATATACAGATGTGTACATATACACATACATGTAAACATCTGTTGTTTGTATGTGCATTAAATAACTCTGGGAGGATGCATAAGAAACTGATAATAGGCTCAGTGCCCATCGCTCAGGGGTGCCAGCCACAGGCACCGAGGCTGGTGGGTTAGAACCCAGCCAGAGGCTGCTAAACAAATAAATAAAAAATAGCCAGGTGTTGTGGCGGGTGCCTGTGGTCCCAGCTACAAGGGAGGCTGAAGCAAGAGAATTGCTTGAGCCCAAGAGTTTGAGGTTGCTGTGAGCTGTGACGCCATCGCACTCTACCTGAGGGTGACATAGTGAGAGACTGTCTCAAAAAAAAAAAAAAAAGAAAAGAAAACTGATAATAAATACTTGTTGCCTCTAAGGAGGGAAATGAGGTGGCTGCACACACACACATATATATATTTAACTTTTTAGATTGTAACCATGTGAATTCAATAGTTCACTATTCAATACCTATTTAAAGAATAAAGACAGGTTAATAAATAAAATAAATAAAGTTAACCTTTAAGCCCTGCACAGCCTTCCAGTAGGGAACGTGGTTAATTGTATTTGCTCACTTCCCTGCGTGCTATCCAGTACAACCTGCTTTCTGTGGGCTGCACTTGGAGTCACATTTCCCAAAATGTTGTCCCACCTGCTCCCATCCCACCCACTCTGATTTCTTCTCTCTGCATTGTATTTCTGGTATTTGGTGAGAAACAATTATGTGGAGAACAATGATGATGGTATGATGATTAAAACTTTAAATTTGGAATTAAAAATTTTAAACTAATCTACAGTTACCCTTGAATTGCTTCACACTCCAGGTCAGTGTCTCCTAACTGGTGTGTCGAAATTTGATATCTTCAACTTTGGATTATTTGGGGTAAGGGCCAGGGGTGCTAGAACCCCCAGGATGGTGGCTCCTTCAAGAATCCTACCCCTTGACTCCAGTATACTGTGTAAATATTATTATTTTCCATGTGTGCTGTAATGTGGAAAGGTTCATAAATACTACTCTAGGTAAAATGTGGTCTTATATTTTAAAAATCTATGCTGGGTAAAAAGAATCGTGGAAAACAAAAGAGTGGTGGTTCTGCTCCAGTGTGGGAGTTGTTTTGCACTGGGAAACTTATGGGGAGGATGGTTATGACCAGGCACCCTCCTGGCAGGGCCCCAAATGCTGGCTCATTGTCAGTGACCCCCACACAGGTCTGTTGGAAAAAACAAAAGAGGCGCATTGTAGGAAATGATCTTGCATTTACTCTGTTACCAAGAAGTAAATCATCAGAAAACTTGAGAAGTTCACGGTATGTAAGAACAAAACCTTTCTGGCCCACCTCATACCTTACATAGCAGTTGAGAATCGCTGTCCTCCAAGAGTTAAGTGAAATTTTATATCATGGCTAGCTGCATACGAGCTAACTTCAAACCATCAAATAAGAGAGAGATTTTTAGAAGTACTAGTGACCAGTAAAAGAAAATGTCATTTAAAGGGTATCACATGCAATATATAAATAAGAACTCTTTGAAGTTTAATTTTTGTATGCCCGAATGTGTTGTTTTGTTGCGTCCTGGTACGTTTGCCGATGTTAGTGATACTGTCTGTTCTTGATGTTTTCTGGAAAAGTAACTGATTAGTATGTCAGTGTAGTACTATCTGAAGAAATCCAGGAGCTGTTAAAATGCTTAAAAATAAAATGATCAATTGTTCTTTTGTTCTCTTGCCAGGATAATTGAAGCTATCTGCATAGGTTGGTTCACTGCAGAGTGCATCGTGAGGTTCATCGTCTCCAAAAACAAGTGTGAGTTTGTCAAGAGACCCCTGAACATCATTGATTTACTGGCAATCACACCGTATTACATCTCCGTGTTGATGACAGTGTTTACAGGCGAGAACTCTCAACTCCAGAGGGCTGGAGTCACCTTGAGGGTGCTTAGAATGATGAGGATTTTTTGGGTGATTAAGCTTGCCCGTCACTTCATTGGTCTTCAGACACTTGGTTTGACTCTCAAACGTTGTTACCGAGAGATGGTTATGCTACTTGTCTTCATTTGTGTTGCCATGGCAATCTTTAGTGCACTCTCTCAGCTTCTTGAACATGGGTTGGACCTAGAAACATCCAACAAGGACTTCGCCAGCATCCCTGCTGCCTGCTGGTGGGTGATTATCTCTATGACTACAGTTGGCTATGGAGACATGTATCCTATCACAGTGCCTGGAAGAATCCTTGGAGGAGTTTGTGTTGTTAGTGGCATTGTTTTACTGGCATTACCAATCACTTTTATCTACCATAGCTTCGTGCAATGTTATCATGAGCTCAAGTTTAGATCCGCTAGATGTAGTAGGAGCCTCTCCGCTGAGTTCCTCAATTAGTGCATTGCAAACCAGTTCTTGCACACACTCCATAGAGAGTTGATGCTGCTTCACACGCATATGTTTCTTGCTGGGTCTAACAAGCAGCACCATTGTCATCAGCTTGATGGCAGAAATCATCCTTCCCAGCTGAAAGGAAAAAACAATTTACTTATTATGGAGTAAATAGAATTGAGACTGCAAAGGGAGATTAAAGATGCCTAGAATAAACTTCAGGACCTTATTTTTTTTTTACTAAGATGAGGTTTTGCTGTATCACCCAAGCCGGGCACAAGTGGTCCTCCTGCCTCAGCCTCCTGAGTAGGGACTACAAGCATGTGCCATCCACTGGGCCTGGTTTCTAGGACTTTATTTTATTTAGACTTGTTTCCTCCTTACCTTGCACAATTACACATCATGTTTAAGTACATTATTGGATCATTTTAAAACAGAGGTACTATTTTCCAAATGTTTTCCCATCTTAGGAATTCAGAAGAAGCTTGGAACTTACAGTGTTGTTTTTTGTTTGAGAGTAACATTTTCATTTCTAAATGTTTTATAATTTCTCATATCAATGTCAGAAGTATCTTGGAAACATATGTCACATGCAGGAACTGTTTAACAAATACTTTAAAAAATTGGCCAAAACTTAAATTGTATAATGGAGCTAGATACAAAGCAAGGCTAGTATTTGAAAACCTTTCCCAGCATACTTCACAATTCTCTGCTTTATTTTTATGCCCATGATTCACCTTATCATATAGCTTCATGGACGCTTGAATGTGTTTTTCCTTTTCTTTTTTTATTTTCATTTATTTTGTAGAGACAAAGGTTTGCTATGTTGCCTAAGCTGGTCTTGAACTCCTGGTCTCAAGTGATTCTCCTACCTTGGCCCCCCAAAGTGCTGGGATCACAGGTGTGAGCTACCATGCCTGGCCACCTTTTCCATTTTGGATTTTTTAACTCTCCTTACTGAAATATTCAGAAAAGTATTTAAGAATTAAAGAGAGCTTATGTTATTTAGCATTTAATTGAATAATATTTGAATTCATTGCTGTTACTCAGTGATAATTGTCTTCACATTCAACTGTCCAAACAAGAATATTTCTAACATAAAAATGATAATAGAAATAGTTTGATATGGCTCAGCATCCGTAGCTCAATGATTAGGGCACCAGCCACATGTGCCATGGCTGGCGGGTTCAAGCCCAGCCTGGGCCTGCTAAACAACAATGACAATAACAAAAAAAGAAAAAATATCTGGGCATTGTGGCTGGTGCTGGTAGTCCCAGCTACTTGGGAGGCTGAGGCAAGAGAATCACCTGAGCCCAAGAGTTTGAGGTTGCTGTGAGCTATGATTCCACAGCACTTTACTGAGGGCAACATAGTGAGACTCTGTCTCAAAAAAAAAAAAAAAGTTTGATAATACTCAATATTTCAACCCATATTTATCTTCTCTTAACTTTCCCCCCAAATACTGTGGATTCAGTAAGACTTACCAGATGAAAGGCTATTTGAGTAGCCTTTTTTTTTCCCTGTGACCTTTATAGAGAAGTGTATTTATGTAGCTTTTTAATACCAAAGTTACACTTACGTATAGTCACTGGACCATCATCAAAAGAAGAAATTAGATATTACTATACTCTAGTTGCTGTGTAGCTAAGTCAATTTTAAGCCAGGTAAAAGCAATGAATAGATAATTATTTGATGTGATCTTCACCATTGTGAATCAAACCTACACCAAAATACTTTTTGTAAGAATACTGAATAATATACCGTATTAATCTGGTGAGATTATTAGACTAGGTAATGTAAAAGTGATGATTATTTAGCAACAGGAATTAGAATTTTACTTTTTCATTCAGGTTGCCATAAAAATATCAGTGTATAAACATAAAAAATTAAAAGTGTGGATCCATGAATAATTTAATGTTGTACACTGTAATTTATCAGGGTGAAAGAGACAGGTTGGAAAGTGGTGGGTAAGACATGGGACCTGGATATATTTATCAAAGAAAAGGTTACTTACCTAAGTGTTCATTAAAGGAATATTAGCCATCGTCTCTAGTTCAAACCTTGACTATTATAGGTAGAAAACCAAGGTAAGAGAGGATTGATTGTGAAGGAGTTGGGGCTTAAAATCTGGATTTCCTGAAACCTCACCCAGAAATTTATTCTTCATACACCTCTGGGTGTTGAGGAAAAAACCTTGAGAAATCACACTTCTTTGTCACTGTCAGGCCTAAGATAAAATAGCAAAGCCCTTTGGGCTTCCCTGATTACCTTTCCTGAGTTTATGTGATATTTTGTGATAAAGATCTTGCCCTATCTTCCATACTACTATTGGGATGCTCCTTTTTTGCATTCTCAGAATACATTCCATTATTTATTGTATATTTATTGTATTTTAATATAGCTGAAATAAATGGCATGATTTATTTTTTCTTACCTATTTGGAGTAAAGCTTTGTGACTCATGCAAATAATGTGCAGATGGTAGCACCTCCACATTCTCAATAAAAATACGATAACCATCAGTTTTATTGGTGGTTATCTCTTTATTGGTGGTGAACTCTTTATGTGACTATAAGTAAATTATAACTATCTTGAAAGCTGAGACCCTATTTTATGCACATCCTTTATGTCCCCACAGTGTCTGTTACAGACTTGGGCACAAACTATTGACTGGCGGGGGAGGAGGGGAAGAAACTTGTGTGTGAGGAGGCGAGGAGAAGCATATCCCTGTACGTATAGATACGTAGCCCTCCATGTGAATACACAGACTCTGTGCAGCCCTTAGGTAATGAAAAATCTCTTGCTGGTGATGCCATATTTTTCATAGGACCAGTTTTCATAAAGAAGCATGTTGGATAAATGCTAATGGCAGTTCAGCTACCTCTTTATTAAGGAGATGACGAGACATGATAGAGTAGTTTGTTCACAAGTAAAAAAATAATATTCGAGTTTTGTCTTTGTGAATATTATAGTTTTTTAGGAACAGAGCATTTTCTTGTAACTTTCCCTGAGTGTTGGCTTTGGTAAAAACCAAAATCACTAAGTAGCATTTCTGTCTTAGCTGAACTTTGAAACATTTCTCAAAACTCAATCTTCATGGTGAAAATGTTATCACTGGGATTTATATTAGTACCATTAAGTCAGATGTTACCCTGAATTAAAGTACCCAAAGAAGAAAGAGGAAATCTGAATCTTTGTTCTGATCTTACCACACCAGACTTAACATGTTATGTGACTTAATCTTATAGGCAACTTGTTTTGTACTCTCTAAAATTGGGTATGTCATCATTAGAAAACCAAAATTAGGAAATATATTTGAAAGTGAACATACTGCAACCATTCAAGACTTTATTTTTTTCTTTTATGACTTCATTGTCACTGTTAGGTCACTAGTTGAAACAGTTGCATTTGCTCTTAGGTTTTTTTTTTTGCGACAGAGTCTCAGTATGTCGCT
>CAUYQV010146147.1:0-49913 GCA_963574575.1 Galagoides demidoff | reverse complement strand
TCAGATCCTAGAATTTTTGGTGTTGCTTCAATTGTTTATCATAAAATACTTTACCAGGCTAGTATCTTCAAGCATTTTCCTTGCACTCTCTTCTAGTATTTTTATAGTTTCATGTTTTAAGTTTAAATATTTTATCCAGTGAGAATCAACTTTTGTTACTGGTGAAAGGTGAGGGTCCAGTTTCAGTCTTCTACAGATTGCTAGCCAGTTCTCCCAGCACCATTTGTTAAATAGGGAATCTTTTCCCCAATGTATGTTTTTGCTAGGCTTATCAAAGATCATATGATGATATGTGCTTGGGTTAATATCTAGGTTCTCTATTCTGTTCCATACATCTACATCTCTGTTTTTGTGCTAGTACCATGCTGTTTATCACTATAGATTCATAGTATAATCTGAAGAAGTCTGGTAACATGATGCCTTCTGATTTATTTCTAAGTAATGTATTGGCTATTAGAGGTTTTTTGTCTGTCTTCCATATAAAATGAAGTACTATTTTTTCAAGTTCTTTAAAGTATGACATTGGTGCTTTGATAGGGATTGCATTAAATCTGTAGATTGCTTTGGGTAGAATGGACATTTTAACAATGATGACTCTTCCCAGCCATAAGCATGGTATGTTTTTCCATTTGTTAACATTTTAAGCTATTTTTTCAGGGTTTCATACTTCACATTATAGAAATCTTTCACTTCCTTTGTTAGAAAAATTCCCAGGTATTTCATCTTCTTTGGCATTATTGTAATCATCTTCTTTGGCATTATTGTAAAAGGAATAGAGTCCTTAACTATATTTTTGGCTTGACTATTGTTGGCATATATAAAAGCTATTGACTTATAAGTATTGATTTTGTATTCTGAGACACTGCTGTATTTCTTGATAACTTCTAAGAGCCTTGTAGTTGAGTCCCTGAGTTTTTTCAGGTATAAAATCATGTTATCCACAAAGTGTGAGAGTTTGACCTCCTGTGACCCCATTTGAATACCCTTGATTTCCTTCTCTTGCCTGACTGCAATGGATAGGACTTCCATTAGATACAATATTTAAATCCAAGACCCAAAACAATAAAAACTCTAGAAGAAAGTATGGAGAAAAAATCTTGACAATATTGCCCTGGGAAAAGATTTTACAAAAAAGGCCCCATTGGTTGACTCAGCACCTGTTTCACAGTGGTTATGGCACCAGCCACATACACGGTGGCTGGCAGGTTTGACCCTGGCCCAGGCCAGCTAACCAACAATGGCAACTGTAAAAGAAAAAAAGATAGCCAGGCGTTGTGGTGGGCGCCTGTAGTCTCAGCTACTTGGGAAGCTGAGGCAAGACACCCAACAGTTGTAGGTTGCTATGAGCTGTGACTCCATAGCACTCTACTGAGGGTGACATAGTGAGACTCTGTCTCAACAACAACAAAAGGTCCCATTGGCAATTGCAGCAACACCAAAAAACAAATAAATGTGAATCAATCAAGCTAAAAAGCTTCTGCACATCTAAGGAACAACAACTAAAAAGCAAAGAGACAACCTTCAGAATGGGAGAAGATATTCTTATGTTACAAATCTGACAAAGGCCTAATAACTAGAATCTCAGAGAACTCAAACTAATCAACAAGAGCAAACAACCCCACTTATCACTGGGCAAGAGACATGAACAGAACCTTCTCCTAAAAAGACACATTAACAGCTAATGAACACATGAAAATATGCCCATTGTCTGTAATCATCAGAGAAATGCAAATGAAAACCACCTTGAGATATCATCTAACCCCAGCAAGAGCAATTCATATCACAAGGTCCCAAAGCTAAAGATGGTGTCATGAGTGTGGAGATAAGGGAATACCTATATGCTGTTCATGGGATTGCAAACTAAATACAGCCTCTGTGGAAAAAAGTATGAAGAATACCAAAGGGCTAAAAACAGACCTTCAATTTGGTTCTGCAATTTCATTACTAGGTATTTAACCAGAAGGAAAAAAAAAGTCATCTCACTGTAAGGACATTTGCACTTGAATTTTCATAGCAGTTCAAATCATAATTGCCAAGATGTGGGAAACAACCCAAGTGCTCTTCAGGCCATGAATGGATAAATAAACTGTTGTATATGTATATCATGGAATACTATTCAGCCATAAAGAAAGATGGAGACTTCACATTTTTTGTATTTACCTGGATGGATTTGGTGAACATCCTTGTAAGTAAAGTATCACAAGAATGGAAATGCAAGAATCCAATGCACTCAATAATATGAAACTAGTAGATTTATATCTATATATCCACATGAGTGAAAAACACATTTCAATTAAAGAAGGGGGGAGGGGATAGCAGGGGCGGTAAGCTATCACCCACTGGGCACAATGTAGGGGTATATAACTCACCTCCTGCATGAAGGGCTCAACTGCAACTTGGACTTTACCCAACAAATGCAAACAATGTAACCTAATTGTATGTGCCCTTATATTAATCATAAATAAAAAAAATAAAATAAATCAAAAGCCATATTCTTTCTCAGACTGTAATGTAATAAAACTAGAAATCAATTCCAACAGGAACTCTTAAAATGATAGAAATGCAGAAATTAGCAATATACTGCTGAATAACAAAACCAAGGTGGAACACCATTGTTTTTTTCAAATCAAATGACAATAGAGAAATGTTACCAAAAACCTTTGGGATACAGTAAAAGTAGCACTCAGATAGAAGTCCATAGAACCAACTGCATCAAAAAGACAGAAGGATCACAAACAATCAACTTAATGACACACCTCAAAGAACTAGAAAAAGAAGAACCAGAAGAACAAGAAAAAAAAAAACAGAAGAAAACAAAGATTGGAGCAGAATTAAACAAAATTGAAGCAAAAGAAATACAAATGATCAATGAAATGAAAAGTTGGTTTATGAAAAAGTAAACAAAAAAATTATAGAACACTAGCTAGATTAACCAAGAACAGAAATGATTCAAATAAGCTCAATCAGAACTGAAAAAAGTAGCTATTAAAATTGATACCACAGAAATGCAAAATATCATGTGAGACTTATTAAAAATCTATATACACATATTAGAAAATCTATGGGAAATGGATAAATTTTGGGAAAAACACAACCTCTCAAGCTTGAATCAAGAAGAAATAGAAATCCTGAACAGACCAGTAACAAGTAGTGAGATTGAAACAGTAATAAAAATTCTAACCAAAAACTGTCCAGGCCCAAGGAATTCACAGTTGTATTCCACCAGATCTACAAAAAGAATAGTCACCTATCATACTGAAACTGTTCCATAACATTGAGGTTCTCAGCTTGACAGTTGTTGGCATATATAAAGGCCACTGATTTGTGGACACTACATTTATTTTATTTTTCTTTTTATTGAGCCAGAGTCTCATTTTGTAGCCCTGGATAGAGTGCTATGATGTCATATCTCATAGCAACCTCAAACTCTTGGGCTCAAGTGATTCTCTTGCTTCGGCCTCCTGAGTAGCCCACCACAGCACCCAGATATTTTTGGAGGCAGGATTTCGCTCTAGCTCATGCTGGTCTCAAAGTCATGAACTCAGGCAATCCACTCACCTTGGCCTCCCAGAGTGCTGGGATTACAAGTGTGAGCCACCATGCCTAGTCTGACCCTGATTTTATATCCCCTTTCTTAGTCTATCTTCATTCAAGGCTCAGCCATCTGTAGACAGCTTTTTTTTTCTGCAGTTTTTGGCAGGGTCTGGGTTTGAACCCACCACCTCCAGTATATGGGGCCAGAGACCTACTCCCTTGAGCTACAGGCGTGCCCTGTAAACAGCTGTCCTTAGTTAGAGAGCACGTATCACAGTGAGAATGGTTTCCTCTGTGGGGGTCACTGCCAAAGTGTCATAAATATATGGAATGGGCTTGCCCAACTCATTAGTGTATCGCAGTTATTAAGTATTTATCAGGGAATGTGCACAATACCCAAGGAAGGAAAGTAGAGGTGAGCTTCATGTTCTGCTAGGTGAACATTATTTTTTCTTCCTGGAGACATCTGAAGAGGTCATTAGTAATTAAGGCATTTCTGTGCAACTGAAATATGTGAACAAGATATGTGGATGTAACTAAATAATCTACTCTTCACTTTGAAAAAAAGGTTTAAAAGACACGGGTAAAATTAACTTCAGTGATATATTTTAGTTAACCCAATAGATGCAAAATAATTTTTCAACAGATAAATAAAGTGAGATGTTTTTCAATCTTTTTTTTCCAAACTAAGTCTTCAGTCTTTTGTGTGTTCTACACCACAGTGATCCATCATTGGTAGCCAAGGACATTGAGTTTGTTCACTGACTAGGCAGGAATGTGGAATTGGAAGATAGTATGACTTACCTAGTCACTTCTGGCAATGGCAATTAACCTTGTATGTGGTAATGCTTTTTTTTTTTTTTCTTATGTCATGGTATGTAACACTGCTTTACTGCACAATCCTGGCAGACTTTGCAAGTACAGGAGATTCTGCAGACTCACTAGGAGTACATTTATCAGTAGAGATCACTATCCCTGCATCCATCCAGCAGGTCAATGTATAGGCTGGGCTAAGGGGACCCAGCATATCTATCTATCATGCAGTCTGACAAAGGGATTGAGAACAGTCTCACTGAAAGAGCCAATAGCATCTGCAGTAATTGTGCTATATCTTAGTTTTAAGGGAGTCCAAAATCCTACCAGGAAAATTTACTGTAAACTTGATCTTCAAGTCCAATAATAGCTTCTTGGGGCTCCACAATTGAGTAAGCCTAGGTTTATTGAATTGTTCTCCCATCTATGTTCCAGGCTACATGAACTAGGGAATAAAATCAGCATCCCCTTTAAGAGGGCAGAGGATCAGGGCCTTGGTCAAGTTTGCTTTTGGTTTAAAGGACTGAAGTTTGTACTGAAAAGCCGACTAGCATTCAAACTAGAAAATCAGTCCCCTAGGTGACAAGGAGGCCTATGAGGGTGGGGAGTGACTAATACAAGTCGTGTTTCAGTATTGTTAAGATGTAGCTAACTACTTACCTTCCTTTTCTAGATCCTTCTCCAAGGACACGAGGTCCTAGAGCTTTGCTGGCCAGCAGGGAAAGCAAACTGCTTCCATCTGCAAAGGGAATCCTCCTACTTAGGACCTCCTTGCATCAACTCTGCAAGGGGTTCCTAAATGCTTACTCTAAAATCAGCCACTTTTGTGACCTCCACTCTCACCCTTTCTCTGGAATATCTTTTGAGTGATTTAGATTACTCATCAGCCTATCAGCTTCTCTACTTTTCCCATCTATCATATTAGGTAGTAAGTGATCCCTTTGCTAAAGACCAAGAGGCATAATGTACTTCCTGAAGGAGCTTCAGAATTAAGTGTGGAATGGTGCTCTTCTCTGTCTTTTCATTTTTGCTGAGACTTGGGTCATTTTTTCCAGGGCCCCTTATCTCATCCCCTTTTGGGTAGGGCATAAATCAGCCCCAGATACTTATCCCTTACATTCTGGAAGGAGAAACGTTAGGAAAAGTCATATAAGATCTTGTCAACTTCTACAGCATTCTCTGAATTAGGTAATTTGGTCATAAGTTGTCCTAGCCACCTACAGGATTTTCACACAATCATGTTAAAGTATCTCAAATCAGCTCTACCTCAATAGGGTTGTTCCACTTTGCACCATATCAGGAAATCTAGTAGATGTTCCTGAACAACAAATTCAACAACAGGGCAGGCCCATTGCTCCCTCCCTGTAATTCAGCGTACATTCAGCAAGACAACCCCACAGTAAACCCCATTTAGCTTTGCTTACTTCATGGGTGTAGCCTCTTAAATCACTAAGAAATTAAAACTTCAAGGGACTCACTCCTGTGATTACTGCTTGTTCAAATTCCCTGTTCGTGTACTGAAGCCTCAAATTCTGTATCTCAATTTCCCCATAGGACCATGGGTGGCACACTGAACAATGACAGGTCTCAAATCTAAAAGGTTAGGCTGCATCAATTGTTCTAATAGGACTTGGGGACCAAAGGGTCTTTTCTTCCCACCTTTTTCCTTAGTGCTCACAATGGCTGAAGATCTGTAAGGGAATGTTGAAGTATGAAACTACCTCAATCTGCCTAGATGGTAGACTTTCCAGGACTTTTGTGGCACAGACAGAAATAAGCACTGTGATAAACATGTTTACCAGTTATTTTAGCTTAGACAGGTTTCCCACCACCAGCCCCAAGATGAATGCTGTTCTTTACCAGTACAGCTCAGTTGATTACCTGTGCAATTTCCAGAAGGCCACAAGTAGAGTAAATGGAAGTTTGCCTCATATTGGGCACTACCTGGAAAGTGGTGGACTAAGGCAAACTACACAAAGCCATGGACTAAAACATAGTTTTAATGATGGAAACTTACCACCAAAGGGTCAGCAAGAAGAGGCACTGGATACCTTTCCTTTGTGCAAAGGCCAGGACACTACTTACTATGCCTTGGGTCTGTACTTCAGGGGAAAGCTATATGTCTCTCGTCTCATCTTTCCACAGAGCAAGCCTCTTCCACTAATGTAAAAATCCTTAGCATGAAAGAATAGATTTCTCTGTTTTCTTTATGGAAAATTATGAGAAGTTGAAAGCTTTTTAAAGGGCCTCAGATAAACACACAGAAGAAATGATGCTCAAGATTTAAATCCTGGTGCTTGATAATAAGCCTTCTGAACAACCAGACTAGCATCTGGTATGGATTACCTCTGAGTAACTAGTTACCAGAAGCATCCCAAGTTCAGAAGGCTATTATGGTCATGAAACATAAAAGTGGCTCAAAAGGGATCAGAACCAGTATGTTGACTCCAAAATCAGGAGTCAACAACTACCAGGAGCTCTAAGATCATGATCAGATGAGAGAAACGCCTTTCAGTGTGCCAATAGGCTGTTTATTTGTAGTGCTATCAAATATTGTGAAGCAAGGAAAACCCAAACAAGTTATTTGAGGATAGTTTCTTCCTACTCACCACTAATGGAATCAGCCCAGGTAGGCACAATGGGTCATAGAGAACCAGAAAAATACTAGAGTGAAAAGCTAGAAAAGCAGAAAACAAAGAGACATTTTTCTGGAGAACAAAACAAAAAATAAAATATCATCCTAAAATTCCCTATCAATGTAGAAGAGACTGTCCTGCATCATTGGATTTTATTACTGGGTATAACTTTGACATCTCTCCATTTGCACCCTTTTTTAGGTGGTAGGCCATGCCACAGTTTCCTGACATGACCACAACAGCCAATCCCCAGGCGCATTCTCCCCACAAGATTTTTGTTACTGAGAAGTTAACATCTAAAATTATTTTTTTTACTACATAGACACTTAATATTTCCAAATGGGAGGGTATGTTTATATGTGCACAGATAAGAGTCTGTGTTTAACATGCTTTAGCAGCAGCATATATAATTAATGTATTAAAATCTTACCTGGGAATACAAAGAATAAGTTTCAAATATTTTCATTTTTTCCTCTTTTGGGCTCATAAAATTTATACAAAATGCTTATTTGCTTTTCATAACTTTCCCCCACATACCATTAATTTTTGTCATATTGAGAAATTTAAAACCAGGAGCAAACATCTGTCAGACTAATTTTTTTCTTTTTCATAAGTGCAACTTTTTAATAAAAATTTACATCTAGATAAACAATCTCAGATTTTTGAAACTTTAATAAGATTTTAAAAACATGACTTTTAACTGAAAAACATACACATTTAGCACACAAATATTGTAATATGAATCAACTCCAACTCCATTTGAAAACATGTGAATCAAATTACAGTTTTAGAAGTTAGTAATTCACATTTAAGCAAGTTAGCGCCTTGCTGACTTCAGCCTTTGTAAAAAAGAGACTTAGTGCATATTGTAATGGTACACTGTTTTTGTACCATTTTGTTGATTTTTTCACTTTATTAAACAAGATTAAGTGCTTGAAAGTTGGTAGATAACGGCTAATTTCCTATGAAATTCCCAATGGTAACAGTTACATTTTGTAACAGAATACTTTCTATAGATTTCTTTGCCTACCTTAAAATTTTAAAAGCAATCATTTGTAAGGATTGCATATCAACATCAATTTAGCAGAGGAAGATCAAACTTTATTGAAACTGCTTGCATACAAAATATATTGCACTATAACCAAACAAATGTCAACATAAAATCCAATCTGTTGTCGCTAATATGTACAGAGAATATTGCCCAAGAGCAGTTACATTACAAGGTCATTCTACCTTGGTTAATTATCTACAGTATTTTAAACCAAACAACTTACAGATGATGTGTGCAAGGTACCAATTTCTGTTTTCAAATACTATACATTCCCAGAATAAATAACTAGAAATCAACATTAATGTTTGGCAATACTTTTTAAAAGACTTTTTAATATTCGTGAAATTGTGTGCAGTTTGTTGCCATTTTATATGCTTATTTGTATGCAAGGAAAAGTAACTGTAAAATGAAAATTTAAAGAAATAAACTCACAAAATACATCAGAGGCAGAACTTCGGTTTGTACGGCTTTGTACAGATTCAGTGGTACCCCTACTTGGAGTTATTTTTTAAGAAAAATATAACATCTTAGAGTGAAGGTCCTTCACATATTTTTCCTCAGTAAATTTCATTCATTTAAGAAAAGACTCAAAAACAAAACTAAAACCCAATACATCAAAAAACAAAAGGAAAAAATAGGAAAAGAAATTTGTTAACTAACTCTAGTCTGTTTTCCAATTCTGCTTATACTTTAGACCTTATATTTCAAAGTTTACAAAACACTTAACCTGTTTTCAACGTTTCTTAGACAAAGTACCTGTACATTACAGGATTATTATGCATACATGGAAATGACCTTCCTATATATCTTCGAAATAAGCTTGAAATTAAAATATGAAAAACTTCACAAAACTTGGGGAGGAAAAAATAAAAAAAGGCTCTAAGTTAAATTGGTCATCAGGCCAAAGAGCAGGCATATCTTACTAACTTTCGACCAGGAAGATTTGTTCCCAGCTGAAAACATTTTAGCCTCTCTCAATTGAAAAGATAGTTATTTCTTCTCCTGTCTATACAGAAAGATTACAAATCCCTTTCAATAACACTATTGGTCAAATTTCAGTGCAACAAAACAAAAACAAAAACAAGTTCTATTCTTTATACTGCCTAACCTGATGTTTATGTAAGGAAAAAAATATGGAAAGCATGCATTCTTCTATAAAGTACTAATGTTTGACAGGGTTTGCTACATCTTTAACATTTAGTGTTTCCAACTTATCTTCCCTGAACTCTGCATCCAAATATAATATTCCTACCTGCCAAGATATAAAAAAGGCACAGATCATACAACTTTTTTTTTTTTTTTTTTTGCTAATGAAAATGACAAATGTCACATCACACACATTTCAGGGTCCACTAAAATACTGGAAAAGTGGACCGAAACATAAACAGACACAGGACATGAAATGACGTAGCATTTCATGGGGACTTCTATATGAGATTGAAAACAAATCAAATATGATTACCAGAAGTGTTATTTATTCAGAAAAACGGAAAATGTACTGGTGAGTTATCACCCAATGCAAGAAAATGGTCCAAATCAACAAAGAAAATCACTGTTCAGTACTTTAAAAAATAAAACTGAAATCCTGCCCTGAAGTGCTAAGTATACTCAAAAGCAATGTTTCAAATTTCAAGATATCTTTTTGTGCAAATCTGAAAGTTGTTGCTTATGGCCAATAGCAAAAAAAAAATAAAATAAAAATAAAAATAAATAAATAAAAAAATTAAAAAATAATAAAATTCTTAGCAGAATTTGTGTTCATTTCATGCCCTGTGCCATCTTGCCTACTATTTGTCTTTGGCCTAACAAAGTTTTCTAATATGGAATAAGAAGTATGGAAATGGTATAGGAAATATAACTTCGGAATTATGCAGTTTAGGGTACTCCGTTCACAAGTGGTTGTTGACCATCCACGCTGTCTGGCTTTTCCTTCTTCTGGTTACGATCTTTACCCGTGCGCAGCCGATTACCTTCACTGGAGGTATTCTGTAATGTTTTAGTGTGGACACTCCTTTCATTATTGCAGTCAACTCTGATCTAAAACAAGTTATAGTTGTTATATACATAGACCATATCCTATTGTAATCTGTAATTGGCCTGATAAGAAATTTAAACCTGAAGTGTAAATTACACGTGTTAAAAGAGAAATGGAGATGAGAACAGAAGTGTGAGACATTAAAAAGTAGGATCTTTATTTGATTTATTATTTTAGAACCTTCACCTTTAACTGGAGTGTCAGTCATCTTAATGCATCCAAAGTTAGAGAAAAACCTACAATTCTACTATGTCGTCTTCTAAGCAGAATAAAACTGTGGAAAGCAAACAGCTAAACTGAATTACTACTACTGATTAACTGGAAGATATACATAGCTCTAACAGTGGAGTTCAAAAGGACCACGTTATTCTCTAGAGATTATGAAACCCAGGAGGAGAGACACAAAATAATGTCTTTCTATTGACTCTACCAGGGTAAGAGCTCAATTAACTCACTTATTATCCAGCCTTTGGTTTATACCTTTGTATCTATCACAGGCATGATCTAAGTTTCTCTATACTGAGAGGTCTTAACAGTAGAATACGAGCTTTGGTTTCTAATAGCTTATATTTCATTAAGACAATTCAGATGATCCCACAGCTTAATCTGAAGGATAGAATGGTATAAAGAAATCTGAAGATAGTTTGTGGAACGATTTGAATCCTAAGAGAATACAACAATTAATGCAATTTAAAAATATCCTAAGAGTAACAAAATATTTTAAGTACCAAAGCTGAACAATGCTAAGCGAATTCCAGATGCTGTACTGAAGGAAGATAATAGTGACCAATGGACCTAAAACAACTAAAAATATTGATCTGTTTCAAGTACAAATGCTAAAAGTATCCCCAGATGGCTGTAATTTCAAAGTACATTTAAATGCTGGGTACAGGTGGTATTTTAAATATTTGGTTGCCAAGTGCTTTGATTTGTATCTAATTTAATATTCATATAGACAACACCAAATTTTTAGCGAGTATTCCATTTTAATCATAAATACTCATCCTTTTAACCAATGTGGTCAGACTTCTAACTTCAAACATGTCAGTTTAAGTGGAGAATTATAAAACTAGGACATAAATACCTTCTTTCTTTGTAAAGGACATTTATATTTGCTAGTCTTTCTATGCTAGTCCTTAAGAACCCACTAACAGTTAACATGTAGAGCTGCTATGAATTCTATGGAATATTCCGTCATAAAGTTTTTATCTTAAAGTATCTCCCACCAATATTGGATGTTGGTCCCAAACCAACCGATAGCCAGGAAAGAACCATTAACTACTTGGCTTAAGAATTAAAAGTTACAGAAAAAGCAGAAGACAACATGGATCCTGAGATCAGACACTAGGGTCTGAATATCACTTAGCCGTATGCTAGTTAACATGAGCAAAGGGGCTGAAGCTTCAGTTTACTCACCTATAAAATGGATAAAACTACTTACCTCAAAGGGCTGCTATAAGATTAAATGAGATAAAACATACACAAAGCACTTATCAAAGGTATGCCTAGATGTACTCAGGGGGTAATTTAACAATGGGTTTTAGCATTAGTGATAATCTACTGAGAAGGGACCGTCAGAACAGACCACTGGCTATAAATAAGCAGCTGACTGACTTGGCATGGACACTAGCTGAATATCATCAGTTCTATCGTGATTATTAGTTGTAAGAGAAATACATTCTTTTCCTTACTTTCTCTTCAAAGAGAACACTTTATCCCTGCAGCTAAGGGGAAAAGGGACCCACCAGGCTTATTCAGGTCTCTCAGTCTGTATCAGAATGTTCCTTTGCTTAGAGAACTGGGTGACAGAGGGTTCCACCAATGTGATATTAAAATCACAATGTGGCTGCTAAGGTCTTCATAAATATTTACCTAGATTGTATATTCTCTAAAGAAACCCTTTTATTTATATACTTGTCACAAAGTACTAAGATTGCCCACAACTTTAATGCTACAGGGGAAATAGTTCACAGAAACCAAATTTGTAATCTTTAAAGATGTTTAAAAATAAAGTAATAAAACTTATAAATATTAAACTGCCATATTCAAAAAATTTAGATAAAAAAGGCACACAGGTTTTACCTGAAGGGATCCATCAGCTGTTCTTCCTTTAGCCTCTCTTGGATTACGTGGACGATTATCTGTTCGGGAGTGATCGTCGTTTCCTATAGGAATATTTTTTAAAGGTTCAACAGTTTCTGATTCTGAAATGCTTAATGAAAATTCTTTATTCTTACATCTTCTATTCAGACCAACCATAAAATCTGAAATGTAATCACTAACCTAGAGATTCCACTTACATGATGGCCAATAATCTAGCCTGCTACTAAGCAACAGAATATTACAAAGATATTACAATTCCAAACCCGGCTCGGTGCCGGTAGCTCAGCAGCTAGGGCACCAGCCACATATACAGGAGCTGGCAGGCTCGAATCCAGCCCGGGCCTGTCAAACAACAATGACAACTACAACCAAAAAATAGCTGGGTGTTGTGGCAGGCACCTGTAGTCCCAGCTACTTGGGAGGCTGAGGCAAGAGAATCGCTTAAGCCCAACAGTTTAAAGTTGCTATGAACTGTGACATCACAGCACTCTACCAAGAGCGACATAGTAAGACTCTGTCTCAAAATAAAATAAAATTCTGTACCTGCTGCATTACAAGTCAATGCTAATTATTAATCAGAAGTTGTTTAGAATCCTTAAAGAAGCTAACTAGTTGCCAGTGTTCATTCATATATTCTATATGAACCATGGGGAAAGCTGCCTAATAAACAGTCTGTCACTTACCACACAAATGAAAGGCCAATCCTTTCCTATGATGATCAGCCAAAAACAGGAGAGATAGATCTGGATAATACTTCACTGCATCACCCAAGAGTTTTCATGGACTTTCAAACAACTATTATAATTCATCTTTATTTCTTAAAAATGAAGACTTCTGTACCTCTGAAGCCTCCTCCACGTCCTCTTCCTCCCTGTCCTCTTCCTCCTGCTCCACGTCGCCGCCCGTCTCCTCTGCGCAGAAAGCTCTCCCTCTCTTCCTCTGTTGGAGCTAATGACCAATCACTGAGTTCGTCTCTGTGGTCAGATTCTGTTTCAGAAGCATTTGATGCTTCAGAATTAGTTCCTATCGAGAGTTAAAAGTTATATACCATTGTCTGACTTAAAAAAAAAAGAGGTTAACAGAAACTTCCAGAGACTGTTTCAAGGGTAATCCGATAAACTCTTCCCAATTTATAAGCCCACTAGTGTATTATCACCTTCCAATTTGTAAAAGAGTGATTTTAAATCCAAAATGAAGGGCTTTGCAATATTTGAGGTAATGTTACTTATAAACCTTTTTGGTTTTTATTAAAAAGAAAGGTATTTTATTCGCCACCTAAGTTCAAACTTGAGTATGTCACATTATTAAACATCTGTGCTCTCTGGAGGACAAGCTGTCTACAACAGCTAAGTGCAATGCCTTGATAAATAAACCCTTTAGAAAGAGAGCTCCTTTTGACAAGATTTAGCCCAGGAAAGAGGGAAATATACACATTCCTATAATTTTTTAGAGGGTAGCAAAGACAATGGTAACTCTTAGTAAAGGGTCTCTTGTGGGGTCAGGGACTGGATCTAGCTAAAAGGGGGTATGCCTGCCTGATGTTTAGTGTACAACTTTCCCTCCCACTCCTAATGGATAACTGATAATTAATAAATGATTATTATAATAAACTTTATGCCTAATAGGGTTAATGACCCTTAGGTTATGGGAGAAGGGGAAAAGAGCCCCATAGTGAGGTGAAAATCCATTGGTAAAAAGAACTGACTACTGGGAGAGGGGTTAGGGGTTGTTAGGTTCCAGGTTGGCCTTAGGACTAGGTGTCTCTCCCCAACTCCAGAGTATCAACTCTACTACCTCTCTCTCTTCCTCTGTTGGAGCTAATGACCAATTATAGCTTCACCATTATAGCTTCATTCCTGTGGATCTTGAAGACTTTTCCATCTTAAAGAGTTCCTTTTTGAAATGCAAATATCTGTGAGATGGATTACACCTTATACCATCATTAGCAAGTTTCATAGCAGATTCACAGTTGAGCAAGAAAGACAGTAGGCACTGGCAGGTGGGGACCAGGTTCACTGAAAGGTACTGGGAGAGAAGAAAGAAGCACGGACAGAAGAGCTGGAAAGGCAAAGAGAAACTTCGCCTACTTCTTGACTGTGCCTAGGGCTGACTTTGGCCATGCCACTCAAAATCACCTTATGAGCCACAGGATGCAGACCCCTGATTTACACAGTCCATCCAGCAAGTATGACCAGCACATGCCTGACAAAAAATGAGCCACAATACACAAATGAAAAAAGTTTTGGCTATACAGTAATAAAATCAGGAAGGGCCTTAAGAAAGTCATTAACACACAAGGGCTTAAGCAGATTTATCCCCAATCAGAACATGGATAGAACTCACACCTACCCTGTGAACTCTGTGTGTTATTATCAGGTTTTTACTCTACATGTGTCTTACAATACAATTTGACCCACTGTGAATTGGAAACCAAGTAGTGAAAAATTATTATAAGGGGGTTCTAATGAATATTAGAGATTAGCAGCTATTAAGTCTAGGAACAAATAAAGTTACTGAGTAAAATGCTTAGTTTGTACCTGAAGTATATCCAGGACCGCGTCTGCCGTGCCCCCTATTTCTGTAAGGTCTACTACCTCGACCCATTCCTTGACCATCATCAGTCACATAGCCTTTTTCCTTATCTGTACGACTTGGTGGTGGTCTAGAACTAGCTCCAATTTGTCGCAACTGCTCATCAATTTGTAATCTCTCCAAACGCAACTGGTCTACTTCCTATTTAAAATATACAAGATAACAGTAAAAATAATTTGACATTTTACTTAATAAAATCTTTCTCCTTTTCATCAGATAAAAAGTATACTGGAAATATTTCAATTTCAGTTCTAAATTTATAGTTAAACACTGTTACACAGAATTATCAGGAAATTGAATCATCTCCTTAAAAAGAAAATTACTATAGATAACAGATTATAGATGTCCAGAATTAGAGATATAAACAAAATACTCAGCATTAAAATTATACTGAATAAAATTTAAAGTTATTTGATTTGGCACTATGATCCAACTATACTACTGCTAAGGCATAGATATGCTACTTTGGGGACTTCTTGATGATAGGATATTGAATAAAACAATGTTACAATATACAAAGACAGATAAATGACATTTAAGGTTTAACCAGGTAACCTTAAAACTCTCACTTAATAAATAATCTTAATTAAAATAGATTTGCTGGTTATTATCTTAATTTTAAAAAAGCACTGAGTTTGGGCCATCTTTTGTTTTAAAAGAACATATATTACTACAGTAGGTATTTGGATGTGATAAGGACCAATTATTTTTCATGAACTAAAATTCCTGATATTCCTTACATGAGGGGAAAAAACCTATTTAATAGCTGACCAAAACAGCTAGGTCTTACATCATGCCTTAAAAACCTTTTAAAGACTATAATTCTGCTAGTCTAAGTATGACAAACAATATACATTTAGTCGATTAAAATAAACACCTAGGGTCCACTGACAGACTCTTACCTTTACAGATTCCAATATGTTGGGTTCTGTTAAAACCAGATGAAATCTAATTTCTAACCCTTCTCCTTACAGTCTACCCATAAACATCTCATTTATTGGCTACCAGGGATCAGATCTATAACTATAGTACTGGGTATCAAGTAGATGTTATCATAGAAATTGTACATTATGAATAATCTAATTGGAGAAACACCTTTAATGCTAAGTTTCTAAAATCTGATTGTGGCAGCTTCTGGAAAAGAAAGGTCAGGTAAGGATCTAGGTGAATTTTATATGTGCTCTAAAACAGAATCTGTTTTACAGAGGACTTGAGCAAAGGAGACTGCAGCTGAGGAGACTTTAGCTGAATGGCTTCCTCCAAAGGTATAGTAATAGCTCCTGGAATGGGTATATCTTGCAAAACAGAATGGCAATCCAGGTTATCTCACTGGGGCAAAGCAATCACCTTTTGGTGAGAAATGCCAGGCCCAAACAAGGGAAGATCTGGTGATGAAAGAATGGCAACAGAACAGCTGCTGATAACCAAAAAAGGTAATCAAGTGTGAAGAGTAAATCAAAATATCTAAGAAAGAACATTAGTCAAAAGAACAAGGGATTTGATACAATATAATCCTAACTGTCCAGGTCCTCATAATTAAGCTAATAATATGAAGAAAACACATAAAACAGATTACACATAAAACACACTGTAAAACAAAAACAAATAAGCAAATCAAAGTGGTATCCTGCCCATGCAAACCTTGCTGGATGAAACCTTCCCACTATTAATTATTAACTGACCACCATAAGAATGAATGACATGGTTAGCTATGGCACTGTTTCTCTCTTTCATTCTTATTTACATACAAGTCATACAAGTAGAAATTATTTACTTCTTATTTCTTTCAAGAAATCAGCAAAAAAAAAAAAATTCTTAAAGTAGTGCCATAAATAAAAGAGTTGAATTATTTTTAAAAGACTATTTAATACTGTCTATATTATAATTTTGATATGTATGGATTTGAAGAAGAAAATATAAAAATGAAGTGGATAAGGTTACATTTAATTAAATCACAGAATATTTTGGCAAAAGAAATTTCAAAAAGCATTTAGTCTAGGAAAGTGACTTGCCTAAAGTTATACACGTAGCTCATGGCTGAAAAAAGACTATCAAAGAAAATCACTGGATTGTCAATCCAGTGCTCTTTCCAGTATACTTTGTAACCCTCCTGGTTCTTACCTTCCAGTTTGCTATTTAGAGGAGGCATAACTCTACAAATACTAACTAAAATGGACATTTACAAGACACAAATAGTTTGTATTTTGAATAACAGTATAGATAAAAATACAAAGGGCAAACATTTAAACAGAGGACTTCATGAAATGCTGAGATTTCCCTGATCAATAACATAAAGGGAACAACAAAGGCCAAGTGCCATAGACATAAAATTTGACCTGGAAAAAACCCACAAAAGCTAGAAAAGATCAATTGGATTAAAAGACTATGTAGAGAATTACCTAAATTGATAACAAGGGTTTAACAGAAGAATAAAGGGAAATAGGGATAACTGGTATATAGGTCCTTGAATTTATAATGATGAAAAATGTTATATGTTTTCAAAAGGAATTTAAGCTGAACAACATCAGTCCTTTCTCTACTATCTTTTACGGGTCATACATTGTTATGTGCAGGCTAGAATGGATCCTAGCTACTGAAGTATTTACTATAAAGTTTTTATATTTTAGTACAAAAGGATCAGAAGTTAAAGTTCTTTCTGTTCTCACCTTTAAATAGTTCAGGTGATAATCCAAAAGAACAGTGGCATTAGCGATGCTGTCCTTTGTTCCCACAAAAACAAATGGTACCATACCCTGAAAAAGAAATTGCAATAATGATCTCATAAAATCAATGACAGATTAATCTGAAGATGAATATGACTGAATCCCTAGCACAGGGCCTAGAAAATAGCAGGTAAGCAAATGCCTGTTGAAAGTACAAATCAATATATGAAGATAAAAGTGAAGTTGACATACTTTACACATCTATAGTAAATAAGGACAGATCAATACAGCAACCCCTTAAATGCATGATTATTATGTTCTAAAGACTACTGTAAAATGTTGCCCAAACCACAAATTATATGCAAGCTTTAACATGAGATGCATAAACAAAATGATTAATTTAAAACGTTCTAATTCATTTACTATAGGCTTTACTGAAATCAAATTCTCAAAAAGAATTTCAAAATTGTAAACCAGGGTGACAAAAGTAAAAAAGATCAATTTTGTTAACTAAGTCTATAGAATACAAATAAAACACAAAATAAATTAGGATACATAAAAATGCACTGATTAATCTGTGAGAAAAAGAAATCTAGGCCCATCTACTGACTGTAAAATTTGGCAACCCCACATACATTTCAATAAAACAGTCTGAAAATTTTAAATGGCTGAATAACAAGTAAAGTTTGATCTTCTCTCTATGGATATTACTTAATATAAGGATAGATTTTTTTAAAGGCATATACTAAAAATTTACACTTCTAACCTGTCTATACAAACTGAGGAAAAAAGCCTTATTTCTTATATAAGGTATAGGGAAGTCTAGTGACAGTTGTGCAAAATTAATAGGTGGTAATTATAACAAACATTCAAAGTTGATAAAAGTTCAACATTTTGCTATTAAAGACATACACGTGTTTACTGATACTCACAAATGACTAACAAAAAGCATAAGGTAGCTTTGATGTAGATTATAATTAATTTTCTACACAAAGTTGAAAGGTGTGATAAGCGAAGAAGTTGACCTTTGATCAAAGTACCACTCTTTTATAAAGAACATGTATTTGATAGGTGTGGCTCTATTGGGCTGCTGTTGCCTGTTCGCTTTCAGTATACAGAATCTTAAAGGTATGTGAGGGCGGGAACTGGTTTTTCTTTTACCCTCCACATGAACATGGCTATTGATGGGGAACAAAACTGAACAATTAGGAAATACAGCTTACAGACTGATCATTCAGCAGTCAAGGCACTACCTTCTGGTAGCAATGACCACCTGAAGAATCAGGTGCCATTAAAAACCCATGGGCTTCAAACAGATTTTTTTCTTACATCAAATAATACATGAAGTATGGAAATAATCAGGCCTATAAATTAGGTATCTTTTCTCAAAAACATCATTTTGGGGTCTTGAGGTTTTCCCCAATTATTTTTTTTAATGAATCTGTTAACCATATAATTTCCCAAAATACTATATGATGGAATGCTATATCCATCCCTCTGGGTCAAATATCACCAAAATAAGCCTAAAATCCTATGTTACAGATTTAGTTAGACTGATTTGAAAGCAAATCATTTAAAAACATTTAGGCCGGGCATGGTGGGAGACCAAGGTGGGAAGATCTCTTGAAGCCAGGCATTTGAGACCTGATGGGGCAACACAGCTCAACAAAAAATTAAAAAGGAATTATCAGGGGTTGCTGGTACACTTTATAGTCTCAGCTACTCTGGAGGCTGTGGTGAGAGGATAGCTTGTCTAAAAGTTGGGAGGCTATATGAGCTATATAATCTCACTATACTCCCTCCTATACATAAAAAAAAAATGTTTCTCTACTCCCTCCTATACATAAAAAAAAAATGTTTCTCTTACAACATGTTTTAAGGGCCATTCTAAGTTATGCACCTTGTCAGTGGACCTGAATAGTAAATTAAAATGAAGAAGGGCACGATCAGAATGGTGGCCGTCAATATGGATACCTGGAAAACATTATTTCCTGTTCTGGGATAAGAACCCGGCTGCCTAGCAGAAAGGGAGTTCAAATCCATCTGCAGTGACAATCCTCTTTTTAAAATGGCATTTTTTCTTTTAATCTCTTGAGTCACAACATCTTTTCCATAAACAGTGCTTGTCCTCAAGGAACTACAGTGCAATTGAGGAAGATCAGTATGTAATGTCTATGTCTAAGTGCTATGTTAGAGGTGAGAACACAAGAGCAGCAAAGGGGAAACTCTTGACCCATTCAGGAGCAAGTATACAAGGAAAGCTTTATAAGGAGTAAGATCAAAGTGAGGTAGCAAGTAGAGGAGGAGGAATGCTCTAGGCAGAGTAAGCCTGTGCATATGTCTAGAAGCAACAGAGAATATGATGATGTCTGAAGAACTTGCTCAGTATGGCTCAAACTTGTCTAGTGCAATAGGGAAGACTAATGAGACAACACTGGATAAGTAACGGTGAAAAGCTGTGTAAAGTGGCATGGAGGCATCTGAGATTTATCCCCAGGGCAATGGAGCCACATACCCATAAACAGTTCTCCATCAGCCCCCAACCCAGATGATCATTTGTCATCTTTCTTAACAAGGGAATAAACATTAACATATAAGTTGAAAATGTATTTTACAAGAAATGTCTTCCTATCTGCCAACCCTTGAGCTCAGCCTTCTGGGATTCTCTATTATAATTGATGAAGCCACCAACAGCTAAAGCAGTACACAGTACAAGGAATACAAGTGATATCATTAACTATAACAAATAATGTACAGAAGCCAGAATGCAGGACTTTCACTGCAGGACTCTTAAACTCATTTCTAAACAGGTTAGTTCAAATAGTGAAAACCAGGCCTAATGGGGTGGCTCATGCCTTATAATCCTAGCACCCTAGGAGGCCAAGGCAGGTGGACTGCCTGAGCTCATGGGTTCGAGAATAGGCTGAGCCAGAGCAAGATCAGATCTCTAAAAAATAGCCAGGCACTGGGGTGGTCTCAGCTACTTGGGAGGCTGAGGCAAGAGAATCACTTGAGCCTAAGAGTTGGAGGTTGCTATGATGCCATGACACTCTACTGAGGGTGACAAAGTGAGACTCTGTCTCAAAAAAAAAAAAGGTGATAATTAGTTTCTAAAACTAATACATCTAACAGAAGGTACATTTTGAACTATGACACCTACAAAATTTAAAGAGATATAGCATGGGAAAAAAGTAAACCTTCAAAAGAAAAATGTGACCATTAAATGCAAACCCCATTATTTTATGTTTATGGCATTTATTGCAAAAGAACTGTCACTGTAAATAAATTGAAAAGTCTGTAACACTTTGGTTGATAATATTTCATAGATGGAAATCACATTTGAAAATAAAGAACAAGAGTAGCCTAGAAGTCTAACCAAGGTAAACACCAAAAACACCAACTGTGAGAACTGAGGCAAAGAAATTATTTTAAGTGTAATTCAAAGTGACAAATAATTCTTACCCTCTGGACTTTTGTACTGTTTGGTTGAGAAAAATGGGCGCTGTTTTCTTTTATATCTAAATGTTTTTTTTCTTCCGAGGTATTAGGTCCAACCCTTGAATTATTGGAAGGCAGGGAATTTGGTGGCATAATTTCCTTGGTAAAAAACACAAGATACAAAAGGGAAAAAAGAACCAATTTTTAAGACTTTATTTAACTTCATTATTAATGATCAAATTTTAAGAATGCAAATTGTTAAAAACAATTTTGGCATATGAAATTAAAGTATGAAAAAATATGCAGTTAAAGACCCTAAAGGATTTATTTAACTTCAGCTGAAAGTATTATTCACAAAGCAAGGTTAGATAATATGTGAAAAGTATGGCATTTTGTGGGGACAGTATCTTAAACAATACTACTACTACTACACAGAAGGGCACATCCTCATCTCCCCACTACATACAGATGGTTCAATAGTTGCTACTGAAAAGCATATACTCATGAAGGTAAAAGTGAAAGTAATAAAATTTAAAGGTAAGAACAATGGAGAAGAGATATTATGCCCAGGAAAAAAATTAAAGTACACTGAATTAAACACACATACCACACAATCCCCAAACTAAAAAGCCAAAGGATGAAAGCCAGAAAACCTAACCCGTGTTCCAATTTTGTCTTTGTCAGAAACATTAACATTTGGAATATTTCTATTTGTATTTTATAAACAAAGCATTTCCACATATATATTCCATTCTGTTGTCATTAATACCTGACCCAATGATGTACGCTTCTTATTTTAAGATTTTTGAGGCTGAGAATGTTGGCTCATGCCTGTAATCCTAGCAGTCTGGGAGTCTGAGGAGGGAGGATCCCTTGAGCTTAGGAATTTGAGATCAGCCAAAGCAAGACCCTGTCTCTACCAAAAATAGAAAAAAATTAGTTGGGCGTGGTGACATGCACCTGTAGTCCCAGCTACTTGGGAGGCTGAGGCCATAGTACTCTAGCCCCAGCAACAGAGCAAGACTCTGTCTCACCCCCCCGCCCAAAAAAAGAAAAAGGTTTTTGATTATTTTCAAAGATCAGGAAATAAAAGTTAAATATATTAAAGTGACTAATCCAAAGTCATACTATCTGAGAACAGATAGAGGCCATTATCTACAACTATAACGTTATAACATTAATTAATTATATAGGGTAAATTTGATAACCAGAATATGTGCATTTGCATTATGTGCATATTATAGAGGTCTCTAAATAAATTAAGAAGTCAAATAGAACAATAAAAAATGCTTACTTTTTCAAGACAAACCAAAAAACATTCGCACTATAACATACCTCTTCTTGTGGGACGTTTTTTTCATTTTCAGCCTCAATCCTCACCCTCACAACTCCTGACTTGTCCACAATCTCCTGAATCAGTTTTCCATTTTTTCCTATTACTTTGCCTAAGAGATGAATAATTCACGTTTGGTTTTAAAAACACATACCTCAAACCAGTAAGCATATATATATATATATATGTATGTATGTATGTATTTGTGTATATTGAATTATAAAATTTCTAAACCAAAGAAGAGACTCTTTTCAAGAAGACACTTAAATTAGTTTTCTACTTAATTAGGGTAACCCTGCTTAACCTTTTGTTGTCAGGTACTAGAGCTGATTCATACTTGGAAACTGATTAGATTATTTTGAATTTTTTTTTATTTGAGGCAATTCAAAGATAGCCTCTTATTTTGCATAAAGGGCTACACTTTAAACCTACTGGTACTGTGTTATGTATCACTCTTATTCCAAGTTCTATAAAAGGAATTAAGGAAAAGGAGGATAGATAACAGCAAATGTTATTTGCTTATATGAAAATTTCTTTTAAAAATTTTATTTCAAAATATTAAGGGGATGCAAATGTTTTAGATTACCTGGATTGCTTTTCTTTAAAATTTCAGATTATTATGAGGGTATAAAGGATTAGCTTACATCGTTCCCAGCTATCAGGTAAGGTCCAAGTTATAGCTCAACCCTTCACCCAGGGGGTGTGCTACATACCTTACATTGTGTACTTTAGGTGAGAGGTTACCAATCCCATCTACCCCCGCCACCCACTTGCACTTATTTGTGTCTTTCGCTCATGTGGGCATGTAGTTGTTTATCTGTTGCAGTGTTTTTCAACTTTTTTTTTTAATCTCATGGCGCACTTGAGCCTATAGTTAAGTTTCTGAAGCACACTTACATTATATTGATCAAAAAAAAAAGAGTTAAAGAAAGTATATACTTACTGTTTTCTGAAGTTCAAAAATAATTAACAATCTTTAAAAAAAAATTGCAGCACACCTAAGATCCTCTCACAGCACATCAGTGTGCAATGGCATACCAGTTGAAAATCACTTATCTATTGGTAGCAACATTAGTAGCTGAATATACTAGAGACTGCTTTTCCATTCTTGTGATACTTTATTAAGGAGAATGCTTTTGTATTAGTGAGGGCATCTTGAGTCCTGGCTGAGATATATTCAATAATTTCAACCTTTATCTGTATTTGATACATCTGCTTCTTTATCCATTGTAAATATTTATAGAATTTTGTATGGTACATTTATAAAAGATACTCAAGTTTAAAAATGTCTTAAATAGCTACATATACATCTAAAAGGAATACAAATTCTTCGGGCCAATGTGTTAAGAGACTATTACTCCTGTGCAGTGCTCACAAATCATAGTGGGATATTAAATGGTGAAAGCTTTTCACAATAGCAACAACAAAAAATCAAATACCTAGGAGCATACTTAACCAAAGAGATAAAGGATCTCTACAGGGAGAACTAAAAGTTACTTAGGAAGGAAATCACAGAGGATATAAACAAATGGAAAAATATATAATGCTTATGGATCACGGATCTGCAGAATCTACTACTGTTAAAATGCATATGCTACCCAAAGTGATTTACAGATCCAATGTAATCCCCATTAAAATATCAATGACATTTTCCACAGATCTAGAAAAAATAGTCCTGGGCTTCGTATAGAACCAGAATAGAGCCTGAACAGCCAAAGCAACCTTAAGCAAAAAGGAGAAATCAGGAGGCATCATTTTACCAGACTTCACCTTATACTACAAGGATATATTAACCAAAACAGCATGGTACTGGCACAAAAACAGACACAGTCCAATGGATCAGAACAGAAAACTCAAGATATAAAACTATCCTCATATTACCATCTGATCTTTGACAAAGCAGAAAATAACATACACTGGAAGAAAAGGACCCCTACTCAATAAATCGTGGTGGGAAAACTGGATAGCACATGTAGAAAACTAAAACAGGATCTGTACCTGCCTTCAGTCACAAAAATTAATTCACAATGCATAATAGACTTAAACCTGAGGCATGAAACTATAAGAATATTAGGAAAAATGTTGAGAAACTCTTTTAAATATAAGTCTAGATAAAAGATTTATGAAGAGATTCTAAAAGCTATTATAGCAACAGCAAAAATTGACAAATGGGACCGGATTAAATTAAAGAGCACAGCTAGGGAAACGATAGAGTGAACAGATAACTCACAGAATGGGAAAAAATATTTGCATGCTAAACATCCTATAAAGGCCTGATAACCAGAAATCTGTAACGAACTCAAACATATCAGTAAGAAAAATAGTCAAACAATGCCATCTTTTCAAAAGGTATATAGACTAACAGCCAATAATCATATAAAAATGCTCAATGTCACTAATCATCAAGGAAATGCAAATCAAAACCCCAATTGAGGTTTCACTTAACCTCAGTGAGAATGGCTTTTATCAAAAAATCCCCAAACAACAGAGGCGGGCATGGATGCAGAGAGAAAGGAACACTTACACACAGCAGGACTGCAAGATAGTACAACCTCTATGGGAAGTCATGCGGAGACAGCTCAAAGAACTAAAAGTAGACCTACCATTTAATCCAGCGATCCCACTACTGGGTACTTATTATTTTTTCTTCACTTTCCCTAGTCCCCATCCCACCCCTATTGGGTATTTAAAAAGTTATTTTAGGCCAGACATAGTGGCACACGCCTAATCCTAGCACTCTGGGAAACTGAGGCAGGCCGGTTGCTTGAGGTCAGGAGTTCAAGACCAGCCTGAGCAAGATTGAAACCCTGTCTCTACTAAAAAATCAAAAAACTAGCTGATGTAGTAGCACACACCTGTAGTCCAAAATATTTGGGTGGCTAAGGCAAGAGGATTTCTCAAGTGTAAGAGTTTGAAGTTGTTGTGAGCTATGATGACACCATGGCACTCTACTCGGGGTACAAAGTAACACTCTGTCTCAAATAAAAGTCATTTTATCAAAAAGACACATGTACTCAAATGTTTATAGCAGCACAATTCACAAACTCAAAGAATTAACCCAACTGTTCATCAATACACAAGTGGATTAATAAAATATACTATACTTAAGTATATCATCAACTACTACTCAGCCATAAAAACTGATAAACTGATACCTTTTCTAACAAGCTGGATGGAACTGGAGACCATTCCTCTAAGTGAAGTATCACAGGAATGGAAAAACAAACACAAAATGTACTAATAAATTGTAACTAACTTATCACGTGATAGTAAAACACGTAAAATGCAACAGAAAGTAAGTAGGTGGGAGGGGGCATATAAGTGGAAGGGTACATTCACACCTAATGGGTACAATGCACATTACCTGGATGATGAACACACTAATAACTTTGACTCAAACTGTATAAAAGCAAATCATGTAGTCAAAACATTTGTACCTCTTTAATGTCCTAAAATTAAAAACTAAAACAAAATAACGAAAGGTGAAGGGATTAGTCAAAGACTACAAGATTAAGAAAACTCACTTAAAGATAACTCAAAACTTGGCTCGGCCCCAGCCACATACACAGAAGATAGTGGGTTCGAACCCAGCCCAGGCCAGCTAAACAACTACAACAACAACAACAATAGCCAGGCATTGTGGCAGGCGCCTATAGTACCAGCTACTTGGGAGGCTGAGGCAAGAGAAGTGCTTAAGCCCAAGAGTTTGAGGTTGCTATAAGCTGTGATGCCCACAGTACTCTACCGTGGGCAACATAGTGAGATTGTTTCAAAATAAAAAAAAAAAACCTCAAAACTATTATGAAAAAGCTTAAAACCAGTTTAAGCATTCTTCAATAACATCTGGTAAAACTCCAAAGACTTCAAGAGCCAGTAATGACACTTGATTTTTTCCCCTGATTTTATAAAATTCAATCATGTACACAACTGGGAAATGACTGCTTTCAGTGTCATCATCACACCAAGACATTACGAACATTAAGAACTACTGATTCTAGAAATCTGCCTGTGAACTACATCTGATTCCAAGGGCTCACCCAAGGTAACCTAAGTATCCTTACATTGGCCATGTCCATTGTGTGCATGCCCCCATCATCTCATTTAAGGTAGAGTTGAAGAAAGAAGAGGAATACAAATTTGCTTTGAGAAAATCTTACGTAAGAACTCAATGAAAGGCCTTCTCACAGCAGGGTCTCGTGGCTCTTGTAATCAGAGCATAGTCCTGGTATTCCTGCTGTGTGTAGCTGCCTCACTCACCCCATAACCTCTTTTGACTGGTGGGCAGTGAGGAAATGGGACTGATAACCATTAAATCAGGACTCCCCATCTACATCCCTTTTGTTAATTATTTCTGTCTTTATCTCTTCAAACAACAAGAGGAAAAGTTGGGGGAAGGGAGTACTACTTGAAGTCATCCCACATTTTGTGTTTAAACATTTATTATTTTCAGGAATAATGATTTTTTAAAAAGAGCTAAATGGCGCAGCGAAAAGAAAAAGGAGATTTCAATATGTCTGTATCAAGATAATATCTTGGCCAGGCGTGGTGGCTCATGTCTGTAATCCCAGCACTCTGGGAGGCTGAGATGGGTGGATCGCTTGAGTTCAGCAGTTGGAGACCAATCTGAGCAAGACCAAAACCCTGTCTCTAATAAAAACAGAAAAACAATCCAGGTGTCATGGCAAGCGCCTATAGCTACTGGGGAGACTGAGGCAGGAGAATCAAGTCCAAGAGTTTAAGGTTTCTGTGAGCTATGATATCATGGCACTCTGCCAGGGTGACAGAGTGAGACTGTCTCCAAAAAAAAAATTAAAAAGATAATATCTTAAATAACCGAAGCACAATGTGTTAAATGCAGCTGATTGAAGAGTTAAACCAATTTACTGTCTAAGTAGGTAAAGAAAAGCACATTTTAAGGAAGATAAATCACTGTACATACTGAAGAGAGTTTGTGAAAAATAGAGATCGTAAAACATTTGGAGACTCAAACAAAACTCATGCAGTATAGATTATGACACCTCCTTAAAGAGCTGCCTTGTTTCATCTTACACAAAAACACTTTCTGAAAATTCCCAACATTTCCAGTGTTGCAGCAGACCATCTCTAAAACAGAATTCTGTCTTTTTACTAACTAGAAACAACAAAACAAAAACCAGACTGATTTATTTCAGATGGCCTTCCTATTACTTTGGGGATCTTCTTCTTCCCAGGTAAGACCACAGGCAAAATCTACTTTTAGTATTTAATAGCACACAATCCAATTCTACCTTATACCATTATTCCAAATTTCACATGTCAATTTATTACAATCCTGATCTACTGAAATGGAGTTGTCTTAGGAGTCCCTTATTATGGTCCCAAAGTATGCTAGATGTATATATACATACATGCATAATCTCCCTCATTTAATCATAAAAATTCTGTTGATAGGTGAGAAAAAGTTGACTCAGGGGGGCTAAGTCAATTGCTTAAGGTCACAGAGCTATCAAAGAATGAAGTAGGGACTGAAATCTAGCTCCAACTCCAATGCCAAAACATTTTTCTTCTAACATCCTACTATCTTCAAAACAAACTTTAATGAATCTGAGAAGTCTCTACCTATTTGGTATTAATAAAAACAAAACTATTGGTTATAATTTCATAAGAATTCCTATATTTCTAATACATTAACTATAAAATTATGCAATTGTTTGATAAACTAATTAGGCATTATTTCACTAGTATTTTATGTAATTTATCTTCAAGCTAATCTTCTTTAGAAGAAAAATATAATTCCTAGTATTTTTTATTGACATAGGAAAATGTTTATGATTATATGCTGACCAAAAAAGCAGGCTTATAAGTATTGAAACTATGTAAAAAAAATGCATGATTAGTCCTTGTTTTCTTTAAACTTTCCAAAGAACATGCATTATTTTTTGTAAACTGTCATAATCTCAAGTTTAAAAGATAAAATGTATATAAAGGATGTCCAATTTTACTTACAAATTAAAAATGTATGTAGTTGTCTTGACAAAATACCTAGTTTTGATGTCCTGATAGACATCTGCAGCATTTGGGTGTACTAGTGAGGAGTTCCTAGGTATTTGCTGAGATTCATCATGGTAAGGGTCATGAAACGACAGTACTCAAGTTAAAATGGAGAATTATCATTGATCTTGTAGAAAGTCCCAGAGACATTTGGAGTTTCTTCTTACTTTAGAAGTTACTAGATCTAAGTAACATATGTTACTTAATCAAAATGAATGCTATCATTTTATAGTCCCATTAGGAAGATCAAATAGCAATCTATTCCAAGTTATAAAGCCCTCAAATATCATAATTATTTTGAAAAAAAATATCCAATATTAAGATTTTTTTTAGAAAAATATATGAAAATGAGGCTAAGGAAAACTTATCCTTTCAGGCATTAGTACATTCCAACTAGCAAAGCACTCTCCTTTGTATATCTTCTGAAAATGTAATCTTTGAGTACCATACTTACATCAAATATTTCTCTTCACTGTAGTAACAAACTATATTTCAAAGATTACATTTCAAGTAAATGATACCCTCTAGTGAGGAAAAAAATGGATTTCTATTGGTATAGTTTACCTAAATTTTATTTTTGTAGTGTATGTCAACAAATATTTCTGACTCACCTACTAAGTTCCTTGGAACTTGTATGACATCTTCAGCAAACTCAAGAAAGCTTCTAGCCTTCTTCACTGCATCCTGATCCTAATAAAAAACAGAAAAGATTTAAGACAAAACATTAGCCAGCTGTTAATACTAATCTTTTGGGATGAATAAAACCATTTAGTAAAATATTTACCTCTCCATAAATATGAAATGTGCAGGTATCTTCATCTAGATCAATAGCAGTGACCCCAGGAACTTTTCTAGCTTGCTGAATATTAGCACCATGAGTACCAATGGCTAGACCCATCAAATCTTCTCGTACAATAAACTGTTCATGAAACCTTGAGGCAAGCTGCCTTGAACTCTGAAGAGAAACATGTGTCTGATGAATATGCTTTATCAACTATCAAACAACTATTTAGGCCAGCCATGTAAATTATCTTAACCCTGTATATAAAGGGCCAATGAATTAGTTTCAGCTGAAAACTAATCTATTTGAGAAAGTATCTCCCACAGCACAAGGGCTTTTAGGTTACTGAAGGTCTATGCCATTTTATGTATTTTTGTTAATCAGAAAGACCTTATTAACAATTTTCCAAGGTAACTTTTGAAAACCTATTTGCAAGGCTGCCTTAGTTAACCAATAATATCAACAATGTAATAATTAAGAAGCCCATTAATGTTCCCAAATAAAAACCAGCTCACTGGGTCTGACAGACTCAATGTTATTTATTTATGAAAAAAATTTTAAATATCTTTACAGAAAACTTTATTCATTTATTAAAAAATATCAGAATTTATATTTTTTCTAAAAATCAGTGTCATTTCTGTAACCTTTCACTAAATATTATTATCTAAACTTATCTTTGTTGAAATTACATTAAATACACACCCTCATTCCCAGAACCTACGGAAAGGAATAAAATATCGTTGGTTCAGTAGTTAAACTAAATGATCACAGAATACCAATGATTTAAAACTTATCTTAAATATGCATCTGAAACCAAAAGTGGGGTCAGAGTCTGTAAGACCTTGTGATCTGGGATCCACAAGTATGATGAATTCTTTCAAATATTCAGTGATGGCAAAACTAAGTTACACTGACACTCCAAACTTGTGGATAATCACTGTCTTTAAATAGCATCATCAAAATTTAAGGTTTAGTTCTAGCATGCCATTAATGAAAACCAAACATATTAGTGGCTCATGTTGAAAAATGGGAATTTCTTACAGGAATATGTGAATCTCTTTAATATTAGTAGTGAAGATAGGCATGCATACTAGTTTCTCATTATTCAACACACCTGATAATTTGAATGAATCAATTTAACTAGTATAAACATTTTTTAAAAGTACAATATCCATTTTTTAAGACTAGACTAATAAAATGAAGAAAATGTTCCTATGAGTTTTCAAGAACTCATTTTTTTTGAGTCCTGATTCATTAACCTGCTTTCATTCTTTTTCACTGATAATTCACTGACAAATGATAAGCCAAAAGTATAATAATGAATCATTTATTAAGAAGAATTAGATGTTTAAGAAGAGGCATATGAGTATATTTCCATAATACTCATAATGAAAGTACAAGGAGGCAGCTCTGCCCTAAAAGTTATGAAAGAATAGCTAAAGAAACCACAAAATTGTGAACACAGGGACATCAAGAAAGAATGAGAGCAAAAAACAAACAGAGCTCCTTGGCCATAAGAAAAACAAAGTAGCACAAGGAGATTAAACTCTTCTTCTCCTGCTAACTAAGAGTTCAGCAATCACACATCAAGTTGGTAGGGGGAAAATTTTGCAGAGTTTTATAAGAATACAGCTGTGTCTACCTTCTCTCAAAATGTAGTTTGGAACTCCTTTCGATCGTTACTATTTTAACTGCATGGTGTTTACCCTCTAATGAAATGAATAATGATAAAGAACTCAGGAATTTGACAGTAATATACTTGAGTTGGTACATTAAACTAAAATCTATTTAGTTTCTATGGTAATGGATGGAAGTACTAGATAGTTATCAATGAAAATAAATGTATGGTGATGGAAATTATTGGAGGATTAATAAAAGTAGATAAAATGCACCTTAAGAGACGAAATAGTAAGTTAGGGAAATAGCCTCTGGCAGGAATCTGAAGACAGGAGTTTTAAAGAGTGACAACCAATTAGAATGAAGAAGTTCTATACCCTTTTAAACAGAGATAAACATACATAACGAAAGGATTATGATTAGATATTTAAATACTCTCTAGTACTTTAATGGTAACATGTTACATGGAAGAAGCATTGCCTCATTTTATTAGCAGCTTTGACAAACTTCTAGTAAGAAGTGAAGTGACCACGAGTCCCTTAATATACACAAACTGTTCCTCAATTTTAGAACCTCCGGCATGAAAACTTTAGTAAGATTATGCTTTGTACAATTTAAATTTACAAACTATAGGATGTAAGGAATTGTTAAGAAATAGTAAATAAATGATAAGCTACCCTTATTCAAATTTTGGAATTGTACAGTTATCATTTCTAGATAGTCTTACAAGCAATGCTAGGGAAAGTGACATACCTCCAGCTGTTTACTGGCTTCTTCATTTCTCAATATCAGAGACAATTTAGTGCGCAGACTCCGAAAGTGCATGTCAATTAGCATATGTGCTCTCTTTGAGGTGACTTCATTGATGGACTAAAAAATTTAAATTAGCAATAGTATTATCAAAGCAAATGCATCAAAGTAAATAAATAAAAAAATAGACAACTCAAAAACACTCACCAAAATGACAAGCTGATAATTTTCTGGATCATAAGTTACAGAAAATGCACCAACTGCCTTTTTAAAGTCCTTATGTGTTGATTCTTTGGCACACCTAGAAATAAAAGGAATATCCATTGTTAAGATAAATAATTGTCAACTACTAGGATGAATTCATGCAGACAGATTTATAAGAATCGTGGATTCATATTAAATTTGATATATGCAAAATATACTATACCTATTTAAAAGTTTAGTTCCTTTGCTGTATATCTCTGAAATATTCAGCCAAGCCAAGCATTTGATATAGAGAAAGGAAGAAGTTATGCTCTGAATGGATTACTGGTGGGCTTACATCACCAATGCAACATATTTAGAAGAACCACTTTACTCTGCAGCCTTCCTGATTTCAATTCTGTAGAAGTAGTGTCCTTGAGCCAATGTTAAAAAGTTTTAGGGATTGCTACAAGGTTATCTGATTTTGTTTTGCTGTTTCCTTTTAAATAGAAAAAAAACTGCCAACCAATTTGAGAGAAATACATAAAAATAAGAACACACAAAAATTCACACACATACACACACAATCTCGAATCAAAAAGGAAAATTTCTGGACCAGGCGCAGTGGTTCAGGCCTGTAATCCTAGCACGTGGGAGGCCAAGGCACGTGGATTGCCTGAGCTCACGGGTTTGAGACCAGCCTCAGCCAAAGCGAGAACTCATCTCTAAAAATTGTGGTGGGTCCCTGTAGTCCCAGCTACTTGGGAGACTGAGGCAAAAGAATCGCTTTAGCCCAAGACTTTGAGGTTGCTGTGAGCTATGACACCGCTATGACGCTGCAATGACGCCGCGGTACTCTACCGAGGGTAACAAAGTGAGACTGTCACAAAAAAAAAAAAAGAAGAAGAAGAAGATTTCTATGTATTTTGAACTGGAATTTAACATTTATCTGAGGCACAACATACCAAAATCAAACTTACTACCTGATGAAAAGTTTATAAAGTCTTTAAACATTTTTTTCAAATCAAGGATTACAATACAAAGATCACCCTTTGAAGCTACTTTAGCTCTACTAATTACATATTTATCTGGAAACATTTTAGCTAAAAGGGAAAGAATCTGGAGAAATCATTGTAGCCTAGAATTCGACTTGTGACTTTGACAGAGCTGTTACATCTGTTTTTTTTTTAATTTAATTTTTTTTTGATTGTTGGGGATTCATTGAGGGCACAAAGAACCAGGTTACATTGATTGCATTTGTTCGGTAGAGTCCCTCTTAAAATTATGTCCTGTTTTCTTTTAATTTAAAAATCTTAAAATTCATAAACAAAGCTAGTTTACCTGAGAAAACAAACATATATTGTATACATCAGCCATGTACCTAGTCAAGGAAGCTTAAACAAGTGCAAGGTTGGCTTGATTATGTCACTAGTAAAAGCTTAGAAAGTTTTTTCCTCCACACTTTTTCAAGCCAAACCATTTTGCCAAAGTTCATTAAATTTGAATTCAATTTCTACTATTTTTAAAATGTATATTCTCTTAATCACATGTTAAATTCTCAGCATTTTGTGCACATCAACTTACATTTGCCGTAAGTCTTCTGGCACATCCAGTTTGATCTTATGGAAAGTATCTTTTGTCGCAGGTTTGTTGGGATTCACCGATCTCAGACGTTCAATTGTGACAATCTCATTATACGTAGCATCACATGCAGCATATTCTATCACGTAAAACTGAAAGAAAGAAATAAAAGTCATTCCTAGTCGAAGTTTTTTAAAGAGAAAGAGGCCATCCCTATTCAGTTATTTTAAAATAAATTATCTTCAGGGGAAAAAAAACTTTAGTCAACTAAAACACATGAAACATACTGAATACATAGTGAAAACATTAATAAATTGACATAAAATCAGATATTATTTCAAAATAGAAATCCAGACTGAAATGTAAGAACCTGGGTTTAGAAAAGGGTAGTATAAGGAAATAAATTTAAATAAGCATTTTCCTACCTCACCCTTTATCATCCTCACTTTAGCTAACCACCAACAGCAAGGCTCTTTTTCATTTGCTCTGGAATAAACCTACACAAAAAGTACAACACAGAATAGTTCATGATTAACATAATTTTGAAATCTACAGATTATTAGAAATTGAGGAAATTTTCTCAAAATACCCCTACGTGTCTTCCAAATCATACACTATATACCTTTAATCAAATTGCACCTCTATCTAGGACCCTGAACTAGGCAGAGATACATCAACAGAAACTACCTGAGATTGCTTGGGAGCTCCATTTCTGTTTCTCTGTTTTACTTTAGTAATAATTAGTACTTTTAATATAGATGCTAAAGAAAAGGTAATCATTCATAAACACAGACATACTTTCCTTGGTTAGTGAGCTATAAAAACCTATCTAAAAATGTACAAACTTATTTTAATAAGCAAAAACTGGGAATTACTGACTCTGGTCTATTGCCTGGCTGCTTGGCCACTAAATGAATAAAACCACTGACCACTTCACCCACTGAGTATGCCACCCTGGCATTCCTATCTCCTGGGAACTAAATGGACAGATTCTAGGTCAATCTCTGGTATCCTGCTTTCTCTCCATTATAAAGGACAACTCCATACTGGCAATCTTCTGGATACCACGTTCCTGCTCTCATATACTGTTGACCAGTTCTTCCAACCAGTATCTCTGGTGACCTCTTCAAAGTTCACTTACAATGTTCAACATGGAACCTTTTGTGAAGACACTGGCAAATCAAGGTTAACAGGAAAAGAGCCAATACAGTATATGTGGAGACAAACAGAATTACTCAGAAGCAGAGAGGACAAGAGAGATAGGGAGAAGCCCAGAAAGGAGAGAGAGGTACAGAGTCTAAGGTGGGCAAACAAGTCAAGGCTCAAACTCTTGTCTCCCTTTTAAAACTGAAGTTAATGGTTATACAATAATTAAATACAACTTAACCTATCTTTCTCTCTTGTTTCCATCATTCTCTCTCAATTCTGCTCTAGCCAGAAAAATAATACCAGCTAACTGTTATGTCAGCAGTTCTCAACTTTGGGTTGTGACCCTTTTAGGGGTCGAACAACCCTTTCACAGGGGTCACCTAAGACCATCCTGCATATCAGATATTTACATTACAATTCAGAACAGTAGCAAAATTACAGTTATGAAGTAGCAATGAAAATAATTTTATGGTTGGGGTTCACCACAACATGAGGAACTGTATTAAAGGGTCGTGGCATTAGGAAGGTTGAGAACGACTGTGTTATGTGATACAGTAAGGTCATTCTAGCGACACTATCTCATTGTGCCCCCACTTTCATGTGACTAAGTTGAAAGAAAACAAGTCCCTTTTGTACCTCCATCAAACACTATTATGAGTACTCCTGATATAGAAAGGCCAGAAGACCTCGACCTTGACTTCAGAGAGCCTGCAGTCTCCTGAGGAAGTAGACAGCCAAGTATACAGTTTCTGTTCTCTATTAGGATCTATTGCAAGATTAAGCCCAATTGTTTACACATAGCAGGTACTTAGTACATTTTGGTAAATAAATAATACTTTACCCTACTTCTACTTTAAAACTGTCCAGAAAAGAACACAGGCCTCGATGATCAGACTTCTTCCCTGACTATTCTCTAAAACAGTCCTCTTGCCCCTACATTACCTTCTATCCTCTCGTTCTTTTTTCTTCGTATGACTTACTCACACTTGTCATATTAGCTATGTTCACTGGAATGTGACCTCAAAGGCCAACGACTGTGTCCAATCAGTGGTGTCCAGCAAAAAAGAAAATAAATACATAAATAAAGGCAGAAGACTCTGTCCTGTTTCACTGCACTTTTAGTAGCTAGTGCAGCTAATAAGAACCCAAACTATAACCATTTTGCCTTACATACACAAATGTTTACTTAGCTCCTTCCTTCATATTATAAATATTCATTGTTACTATTAACAAGGCATTGTGTTTAGATTTGTGGAAAAAGAAGGGAAGCAGCTCAAAATTGAGTGCGTGAAAGTGGAGGAAGAAGAGAGAAGATACTATAAAAACTAATTATACACACATAAGGTAAGCTCCTTACGTATAAAACCAATTTCCAATGGAGAGAGAAATCACAAATACAGTGTTTTTGTTCATGTGTTAGATTTCTAATAGCACTTTTTGGTTAAAGAGCTCAATGGTAGATAAGCAGGTGGTTCACAGTATACCCTGTAAAAAAGAGGTTTTGTCTATATGTATAAACTAAAGTTTGTAGGTTCTTTTAAAAAATATACCAGAAAGATTCACTGTTATGTAAAGAAATTTTAGGAAATTGATCTATAATAAAGCATGATCTCTTTCCTTTGTAAAATTAATTTTCCTAATCCATTTGCTTAAAATGGGGACGTACTTCGAAATGAATATATCTTCAAATAAAGACTCCAAGATTGAAAGAAGGGGGAAAAATGTACCAGTGGGCGAAGGAACTTCCGGTAGTGACTTTCAAATGTATGTGTGCAATGCTGTTCAAATAGTCAAATTCAGGCATCACATATTGTTTCAAATTACTATTAAGACAGGTTCGGAAGCAAACACATGTCCACCTCAGCTATAAATTTCAAGGTAATTTAAATAGTATTAAAGTCAAAGTACTAAAAAAAGGCACAGGCAAATTAAATACCCCAACTTCTTCAGTGCTTAATAATGTACAGGAGGGGAACTCACCTCAACTTCATCACTTTCATTTATATCTTTATTATAACCTACGGGAGGTGGAAATCTCACATCATGGAATGGAATCTGCCTCTCTGGCTGCCAGCTGCAAATAAGCAAACATACAATTATTTAGCATGCATTTCCTGTTTAACTGAAACAATGACCACTCTACCATCAACTTTTGGGTAACTATGACCCACTTTTTCTAGTTTAAAGACGCAAATGCTTTAAAATGGGTCAGTTTTTGCTGAGTGCGGCAACATTTCAAGGAAGTCTGCATGCAGCACAGCAGCTTTCTACTTTCATTTGGAATATTTCTCTAAACACAGGAGAGCAACATTTTTTCAAAAGTCTTTTTTAAAAATAATTTCAACTTCTAGGAATTTTAAAAGACCATAACAGAAACTTCCTTTGATATTTAAATTAACTGTTAGTACCATTATTAGTAATATCAACATTTTTCACTTGCAAAGGAATTTTAACCACATTCCAAAGACCACAGAAACTGCCCCCTAATTCCTAAGCAAAATGGGGCAGTCAACACATTAGCAACTCACACTCACTTGTTCCCCCTTTAAGTTTTAGATCCCACGAGGTTGTCAATCCTTGTCATGGGTGCTGATCAGCACAATGTTATCAGCATGCACTGGGATGGGGGGATCTCCAAAACCACAGAAACCCGGTGGAGACAGCCTTATAGGGTTTCAGCCTTATAGAGTTCAATTAAGTTGCCTAAGTTTTTAAAATTTAAAATAATATGAAGCAATTTTGAAAGATACCAAATTGGTCTTATATCCATGACATGTAATATTAAAAGGCAGATTTTGTAAAAACTCTGGAAATTAAACTGTTGGAATAGTCACTTCTGGATTCTTACTGGGATGTTTCATCAGCAAATATTGAGATATGTTCTATATACTATGTCAATGTTTTGCTAAAGGGCTTTCATAGTTAAATTCTATTGAGAAAAGTGCTAATTTGTTTTTACTTGTTAAAGAAGAGTTTATTATATCTTTGTACTCTGGGAGACCAAGGTGGGAGGATCACTTGGGCTCAGGAGTTCAAGACCAGCCTCAGCAAGAGCAAGACCTCATCTCCACTAAAAATAGAACAAATTAGCTGGGTGTTGTGGCAGATGCCTGTAGTCCCATACTAGAGAGGCCAAGGCCAAGGGGGCTTGAATCTAGGAGTTAGAAGTTGCTGTGACCTAGGCATAGTACTCTAACCTAGGGTAACAGAGTAAGACTATCTTAAAAAAAAAAATGGGTAGGCATGGTGACTCACACCTGTAATCCTAACACTCTGGGAGGCCAAGGCAGGTGGATCACCTGAGCACAGGAGTTCTAGACAAGTCTGAACGACAGCCTGACCCTATCTCTACTTAAACAGAAAAAATAGCCAAGCGTTCTGGCAGGCACCTGTAGTCCCAGCTACTCAGAAAGTTGAGGCAAGGGAATCACTTGAGCTGGAGTCTGCGGTTGCTGTGAAGTATGACATCACGGCACTCTACTCAGGGCACAAAGTGAGACTCTGTCTCAAAAAAAAAAAAAAAGAGTTGGGGCGGCACCTGTGGCTCAAAGGAGTAGGGTACTAGCCCCATATGCCAGAGGTGGCAGGTTCAAACCCAGCTCTGGCCAAAAAAAAAAAAAAAAAAACTGCAAAAAAAAAAGAGTTATTATATAAGAGGATAAGTAAATAAGTATTTGTGAAAATCTTATTAAGTCCTACCTTAGATCAAACCCTTCCTACTATGAATTATTATGTACAGATGAAAACTATAAAACTAAAAAGAGAAAACTATGAAACTAAGAAAAAATGTCTTTACTTCAGAAAAGGTTTTTTATACTGCTTAAAAGTTTGTGACTTTTTTTTTTTTTTTGCAGTTTTTGGCCGGGGCTGGGTTTAAACCCACCACCTCCAGCATATAGGGCCGGCACCCTACTCCTTTGTGCCACAGGCACCGTCCTAAAAGTTTGTGAGTTTTAACACATTATAAATGCTAATTCATTTATAAAATTTTACTTCCAAAACACATAATTTTATACATATAAATAAATATATATACACATACATATATATAAATTTCTTGGTTCCAAAGAAGGAAGAATTATTTTAAGTCTTTAAGTATACACAAGGTCTGACAATTAAGTTTGTGAACTCATCTTAGAGAAAGTCCTATATACCTAATTGCTGAATATCACTGCAGTCACCTTCCAAACATTGACACTGGAGCCTACTACACCCTTGAAAGCAATTTTTGAACTCTCTGTTGTTATATAAAGGCCTGACAATTAAGTTTGAAAACTTGCTACTTACTTACTTTAGCAGTGCTGTACAGACAAGTCAGTAAGTTTCATAACCTTGGTCTATCAGTGTCTCACAGCTGTGTTCACGTCACTATGTGAGAGTATCTTATTGAGTGGTGTTGTTATTGTTGTTGCACGTTTTTGTGTGCTATATGACAGCTGTGGTGGTTACTTCAGAGAGTTTTAAAATTGCTTTGAAGAGTGGAGTAGGTACTAGAGTCAGTGCATAACTTCCCAAGGGGAGTACTTTGAAGGTGACCATAGTGATATTCAGCAATCAGGTGTGTAGCACTTTTTCTAGATTGAGTTTTCAAACTTAACTGTCAGACTTCATAGAAGTAAAGATTTAAATTCATTTTTCAAAAATGTGAAATAAAAAGACCTTTATACTTTATGGAAGTTTTAGAAAGTACCTAAAAGCAAAGCACCTAAAACCACCTAGCGTCAGAATAACAGTAGTTTCTTCAAGATTCAAAGAAAAGAAAAGGTAAATATACTCTGAAGTTCTATAAAATATTTTATTTTGTTTTAATAGAAAAACAAAAGCATACAAGGGCAAAACTTCTTTGGTAGAGACCTATTAAATCCTATTAAATTTGTCCTCAAACTCAAGTTTTGTATCTTAAACATTTCATGAACAGAAGGGAAACAGATGACCTATTTAAAACTTCTAGGATGACAAAGGGATTGAAAAGAGGCTTTAATGTAGACACGGTAAAAGAGATAAATAATTAGAAGATCCAAAGATGGAATAATTTAAGCTCACAGTAAAAATCTGATTGAAAACCAGAAAAAAACTATCCTTGTCTAAGTTAGACAAATTCTTAAATGCATAGAGAAAATAAATGTTTGCTTAAATTTTGAATTACAGACTATAGGGGAAACTAAGAGTGGCAAATACAAATAACTATCTATTTATAGGCAAGAGTATTTACCTAGTGATGGGAGTAGGTAAAGAGAATAACAAGGAAACAGTTATTGATAACTCTCCCAGTTATCAAAAATTCCTTCATTACAGGTGTGATGCTGTTGTCTATTACTTAACCATGGATTCTTGAAACAGCAAAGAGGCAAATTCTAAAGCTTCTGTCTTTATGTATTCAAAGAAAGTCATTCTACTACTCAAACTTCTATTCTGAACTGAGATTATTTGTCTAGAGCAGCGGTTCTCAAAACTGTGGGTCCTGCATATCAGATATTTATATTACAATTCATAACAGTAGCAAAATTACAGTTATAAGCAGCAACGAAAATAATTTTATGCTTGGGGTCACCACAACATAAGGGACTATATTAAAGGGCTGCGGCATTAAGAAGGTTGAGAACCACTGGTCTAGAGGTATGAATAGGGTTGTATACTCTCAATCCTTTTATCTCTGTCCTGTAAATCTGTACCAGTCATCTAAGTATACAACTTTGTCCTGTTGCTAGCCACAATAATCTGCTAAGAGTCTAATTATAAAATTTATTTTCTAGACACTGAAATGTAGACCTGCTTTTAAATTATTTCAGATGTTTTATTCATTGCTCAATAACATCTGGATCACGTACTGTATTTTAGCAGACTTACTGAGATACAATTCGCATAGATAGAATTCATCAATTTAAATGTGCGATTTAATAGTTTTTAGTATATTCACAAATATGTACCATCATTACCAGTCTATTTTAGAATATTTTCATCATCTCAAAAAGAAATCCTATACTGTTTAGCTATGGCTTACCCCCACAGCACCCCACCCCAAGCACTAAGCAACCACTAATCTACTTTCTGTCTCTATAGATTTGTGGCCTGCTTTTGATATACTATTAATTCTCTCAGTACAGAAAAGCCAAAATGTTATTTATAATAGTCAACTGTTCATCAGAGTTTAGTTAAATCCTAAGATTATGGCCACATCTCCACTTTTGACCAAGGAGTTTACAAGTACTTTACAAGATAATCTTGCCTTGCTACCATGAAAATAGCCTTCATTAGCATTCAAAAATTTAGTCAAAAGACTTGCCTCCCAAATAAAATGTTAACATCTACTGATGCTTTCATATAGCTAATATTCCTAGACTTATGAGTGTTTTTATTTTCTCATCCAGAAAAAAAAAGCAGAAAAGATTAGCTATTGCTATTATTGATTATAAACATGTGAAACAAAAACATAAGGCAATAGATAAACATGATTGTTTCTGGTAAAATACACTAGACATTCTTCTTCCCTATGTGTTGTAAGGGAAAAAAATTAAAAAAAAATGAGATAACTAAAGCTATCAGTCTTAGATTTAATGTTACCAAATTCACATGAAGTTTCTTCTTTTTTACTAATACTCATTAATCCTTTTATCTCCGTCTTTTAAACATTACAGACATTAATATCCCAAATTTCAGTTATAATACAGAAGAATCTGGTTTTTCTTCATTTTTAAGGAGGCTGAGATGTAAGGATCAACATTACACAATAAAGGACCTTTGAGGTCATTAACAGAAAGAGCCATTCCACTGGCTTAATCTTGAGTTGTTCAGAAACTTTGTGATCAGTAACATAAAGATAAATCCTAAAAAACATTCAAACTAGACTTGAATTTTTAAAATGAAGAATAAATGGAATTAGCATAAAATATAAAAGCACCTGAACATTAAAATTCTTTATCAACCGAGAACAACACAGTGAGACTCCGTCTCAAAAAAAAAAAAAATTCTGTATCGAGAGACTTACTTGTTTTCAAATGCAACTGTTATTGAGTCCTCATGAACATCTTTTACAAATGCCTGTAAGAAAAACACCATAGTTAAATTAACTTTTAAGCTTAAAGACCATTTTTGTTTCTAAGTTAAATTTTAGAGATTTGTTTGTATGTTTTTAGGAATAAAACGGAGCTTTGAATGAAGGTCAATTTTTGAGGACCATTCATTAGTTATGTCTGTATTGCTACCTACTATGGGCTAGGCCCTAGAGATAAAGATATTTAGAATACTAAATAGAAATGATTGCTCCATAGTTCAGCATCTCAGAATAGAGACAAATGTACTGAAAGTTACAACATAGTAGTGAGTGCAAAGCTTGACATCCATTTTAGGCTAAAATTATTGAAAACTAAGAAAATTGTTCCAGAGCCATATGTTTAACCAGTATAGATCTGTTGTACCCTATCTTTTTCTCCTTAATAAATATTTAGAAGAATACAACAATGAATGATTAAATATAACAACCATATGCTGCAAACACCACTAAAAAGTCCAATTACTAGAGTTTAATTAAATTCTCAATCTCACAGCCACTTGGAGAAAAAAGAACATAACATCCAGAGGCTTAATCTTTTATACCTGATAACACAATGGCTAGTAATGTGCACATAGAACAAAAGTAATAGCTAACTAATTATCAAGAATTCTTTAACCACTATGTTGTCTATAATTCTATAAAAAAGTTTTTAGAGAGTACAGAAAAGGCGGGGTTAGGTTTGTCTGTTTTTCTTAACAATTAGAAGAGTAGGATGAAGTGTAAAAAAAAATGCAAAGGGTGTTGTGTCTTAATTCATTTTAAAATGGCTTGGAGAGATTTAAGGTTCTTAAATTTGTTTTGTACATGTTTCTCTCCTTCAGTGGTTTCTCCCTATCTGCAAGACCATGGCTGGCAGGACCTTCTTTGGCTGTTTAAGGCTGTCTCACCATCTGCCCCCACCCATTAAGTTTCATCTTTCACATCCTTCAGAGTCTGTGACCCAGCAGTGTTAAACTACTTGCATCATACTCAGTAGTTTCTTTCCTATAGTCCTTCTCTTTTCACCCAACTATTTCCTGTCAGTCTTTTAAAGATTTCAGTTTAAATGTTACCGTCAATAGGAAAACCCAGAAGAGTAGGTTAAATTCTTGTTCTCTTCATCCATGATCACAGATAGCATCCTATGCTTATCCCTACTATAAACTTACCCTATTTCTCTTCTTATAGCCCATTTTTTCCCTAGCAATAAGCTTCTTGAGGGTGATGTCAGGTCTTATTTTATTCAGTTATATTTCAAAGTACCCAGTATGGGCACAATGAATAGCTATTAAATGGATCATGGATTAAGAGGTTCCTCTCTCAGACTTAGGTAAAAGGCATGTATAAGGGTAATGGTATAGGTTCTTAAGATAAGAGAAGACACACAGAAGGAGATAAGGTTCATACTGAATCAAACAAAAAGGAGTGGAGGATTGGAGAGGCATTTCACCAAGTCTAAGAAGCAGTGGGCACTAAGGCTTTGAGAATGAGAAACAACCTGAGTGTGACAGAAATTAATCCTTTGTCAACAAAGAAGTCAAGGCAATTCAGCAGGGGAAAAATAGTGTTTTCAACAAATGGGCCTGGGTCAACTGAACATTCACATGAAAAAAATATATACTTTAAATCTTGATCTCTACCTCATACCATATATGAAAATTAACTAAAATGCATCAGTGACCTAAATATAAGAGCTAGAACTTGGCTCAACACCCACAGCACAGTGGTTACGGCACCAGCCACATACACCAAAGGTGGTGGGTTCGAACCTGGCCTGGGCCAACTAAACAACTGCAACCAAAAAATAGCTGGGCATTGTGGTGGGCACCTGTAGTTTCAGCTACTTGGGAGGCTGAGGCAAGAGAATCACTTAAGCCCAGGAGTTGGAGGTTGCTGTGAGCTGTGACGCCACGGCACTCTACCCAGTGTGACAGCTTGAGACTCTGTCTCAACAAAAAAAAAAAAAGAAAGAAAAAAAAGAGCTTTCTTAGAAGAAAACAAATCTGTTTAACTTTGGATACTGAATATTCACATTCAGCGGTTCTCAACCTGTGGATTGCGATCCCTTTGGGGGTTGAACGACCCTTTCAGAAGGGTTCCCTCATATCAGATATTTACATTATGACTCATAACAGTAGCAAAAATTACACTTATGAAGTAGGAACAAAAATAATTTTATGGTTGGGGGTCACCACAACATGAGGAACTGTATTAAAGTGTCATAGCATTAGGAAGGTTGAGAACCACTGATCCATATTGGATATTCGGAAGCTACCTTGTTCAGATTAAGACCATTCTTTAACTTCTGTCCCCTCAGCCACTGCCACAAGTTCTGGAATATAATGGGTGCCCAATAAATATTTTAAACAAATGATTCAACACAAATATCTTGGTAAACAAACATGCCTTCAAAGATCTGACATAAAAGTATTCTTTTAAAATATTAAACTTCCTAAAATATCAAATTAAAGAATATGGAGTCAAGTATTAATTAGATGCTCCTAACAAAAACTATGGAAGCTGAGGCAGGGCCCTAGAAAACATTGACAAGGAAAGAAGTAACTTAAAAGCGAGATACCACACTTTTGAAATAAAGCTTAAATGAATAAAAGTCAAGCTATGCTAAAAGATCAAAGTTCCCTTTAAATATCAAAGTGGACTATAATGGCAACCTACCCAAAGTGGCCAAATTATTATTTCTACAGCATATTTTGAGAACTATATTTTAATACTGACAGAACATACTAGTTCATAAGGGTGCATGCCCCAAGTACTCTAATGGGCTGCTTGTCTCACACTATTACTTCTGCAGTGAAGCCAACTGTGAGTTAAATTGAAAGAGTGAAAGGAACTGGTCACTTTTAGGTTCTTAGTTTTATAATCTAAATATTAAAAACCATGGAGAGTAGAAAGGTTTTTTTTTTGTTTGTTTGTTTTTTTGCAGTTTTTGGCGGGGCCAGGTTTGAACCTACCACCTCTGGTATATGAGGCTGGTACCCTACTCCTTTGAGCCACAGGCGCCACCGGAGAGTAGAAAGGTTTTTACTCCTGGCCCCATTTCTCCCTTACCTTTGCAAGATGACTAATAACAAATTACCAATATGCTTTTGGGGGGGGGAGTATATTATGAATTAAAATCAAAACTCTTATTAGGAGGTGATTGATTTCTTATCTACAAAGAAGGGCCATTGCTTTTGTCTTCATCATTGTCTACAATTTTATAATGTTTGGCCGGGTGCCGTGGCTCATGCCTGTAATCCTAGCACTCTGGGAGGATGAGGCAGGTAGAACACCTGAGGTTGGGAGTTTGAGACCCGACTAAGCTAGAGCAAGACCTTCTCTCTAAAATAGCCAGGCTTTGGGGCAGACACCTATAGTCCCAGCTACTTGGGAGGCTGAGGCAAGAGAATTGCTTAAGCACAGGAGTTTGAGGTTGCTGTGAGCTGTGACACCATGGCACTCTACCAAGGGTGACAAAAAATAAAATGAAATTTTACAATGTTGGCATATCTTGGCAGTTCCTTATTATATATTACATACTAAAAATGTTAAGTTCTTTAGTCAACTAAAAGAACCTTGTTACTGCTGAGTGAAGAACTGTTCTCCATGAATCAAGCATCTTTTCAATACTATCACCCATGCTCTCCTCCATGGCAGCTACTGGTTATGTTCGGCTACCTGCATATAAATTAATAAAATTAAATACAGTCTCCCATTCACTCTTGACACATTTCAAGTGCTCAACAGCCACATTTATCTTAGTAGTAGACAGCACTGATTTAAAACATTTATAAAAGCACTCCAATGTTAGCCTTATGACTACATTGCTACATTTTTATTTTATTGTATTTGCCTAAAATACACTGCCCAGTTTGATTGTATTTATTCACCACATTTGCCTATTACCTAAAATCAAATATTCCCTCAAAAGAGGAAGAACTGCAAGAGCTGTGACTATTCAAAAAGAAATTAGAAGTTTTTGCAAGCTCTGAATGCAATTCCGGATGTAGTATCAGAAATGGACTGAGTAATCATCAGAGCCCAACAGCGCCACTGCCTTCTGAGTTAATGACGCTTATCTGTATATAGATGTTTATATGACTGTTTCAAAATCAGTCATTTTTAGTCACCATTTGCATATTAAGTGAATACAGAGGCAGAAGGCATATACCTCTGGCCTGCACTCAAACCAAGAACAAATACATCCTCCTATGTGTGTTCTAGGGCCTTTTATTAAACCTTCATTCTAACAAGGTTTCCCTTTTCCTGCTTCTCATCAAAATATCATAACCCTCCATTAACACCCCATATCCTATTTCCCTGGCTACCTCTATAGTACTATTACGCCACCCTTACGCCACCCATCACTAACTTGGAAAAATATATTTTGCTGTAATCCCTATCAAACTTGGGTGTTTGGTTGGTTAAGGAGATTCCCAGGAGGTTTCTGAAGAGGGTAAATTGAACAAATTTAAATGAATGCACAAAGGTAACTACATAGTACTGGATGATAGCCAGAACTCTTACTGATGTCAGTGGACTCAATGATTAAAACACAGGGGTCCTCAAACTTTATAAACAGGGGGCCAGTTCACTGTCCCTCAGACCGTTGGAGGGCTAGACTGCGGGACAAGTCGGCTGCTAAGCAGGACAAGGCAGCGGCAGCAAAAACACCTGGCGGGCTGCATGTGGCCTGTGGGCCATAGTTTGAGGATGCCTGAAAAGAGTTTTGCTGTGGGCTGGGAGTGGTAGCTCCCACCTGTCATCTTAGCACTCTGGGAGGCCAAGGTGAGTGGACTGCCTGAGTTTAAGAGCTTGATATCAGCCTGAGCTAGAGCAAGACCCCATCTCTGTGGAAAAAGAAAAGTAGCTGGATGTTGTGGTGGGCACTGTGAATCAGACCTAGGTTCAAAATGTTGGCTTTACCACATAAGAGTTATGGGAATCCCAAGAAATGATCTCTGGATCCCCAAATCCCTGTCTGCGAGTAAGAAACAGGACCAGCCTCCTAAGATTGTTGTGAGTAATGAAATTACACAGGCTGTACTAAATAAATGAGAGATAAAATAGGGAAGAGCTTATCTTATAAAAGATGCAGAACCATAAATGCTCTTGTACTTGGAAGAGCTAGATCTCAACAAAAAGTACACTTAAAAAGAGCTTTAAAAGGCTTGGCACCTGTAGCTCAGCAGCTAAGGCACCAGCCACATACACTGGAGCTGTCGGGTTTGAATTCAGCCTGGGCCTGCCAAACAACAATGACAACTACAACAAAAAAATAGCTGGGCATTGTGGCGGGTGCCTGTAGTCCCAGCTACTTGGGAGGCTGAGGCAAGAGAATCGCTTAAGCCCAAGAGTTGGAGGTTGCTCTGAGCTGTGACTCCACGGCACTCTACCCAGGGCAAGAGCTTGAGACTCTGTTTAAAAAAAAAAAAAGGCTTTAAAAACAGACATAAAAAAAGAAAAGACACTGTCACAAAGATATTAAATACTAAAAGGTTATTTAGATAGTTGGAAGAAAGAAATGTGATGGAAAATATTTGGGGGTTGAAAAAGCTGATAAAGTACAGTTAACAGATACAGGCTTTCCACTGGAGGGAATATATAGAAAATTAAAAAAAATCATTATGGGATCCCCATAATTTATTGCCAATTGGTCCAAAGAGGCAATCACAAAATCAATTAAAGCATATAATGACTAGAGCTATCCAATTTAAACATTACATTACCAGGACTAATGAAACAAAAGACAGAAAGGCCATTCCTATTAGGGTAAACTCTCATTCCCCTACTATACCTTACACCCTTAGCTTAGTTATCTTACAACTAGGAGACAATGGTGACAAGAAAGGTATTGAATATAGAAGTGGAATGAGCCCCCAACCATCACTAAATACATATACCGAAGTATTACTAGGCTTTTACCGCTTACTGAAGACAGAACATGTAGTGCTATGATAATTTTCACTAGAAAAAAACTTACAGCATTGTAAAATATTCCTCCTAAAGAATACCTGCAGGAAAGAATAGGGACATATGAACTGTTATAACATATGAATGAAATCAAAGGCCTCATACATAAAGTGAGTTATCACTTTGTCCCCCTTTGTACGTGGACACTAATGACATAAATAAATGAACAAACAGCAACAATAAACTTTATCAGTAGTCCTTCCAATCACAGCATATGTCCAGAACACTTGGCTTCATAAAAGCATTTATCACAAATTTTAAGAAAAGTACAATTCTTTCTGGCTCATCCTCACCAAAAGACAACACAGACATATACAGAGAAAACAGTATTAATGAGTCATTAATTTTCCTTATGCATCTGTATTGTAACTTTTGAGTACTTCAGTTTTTATGAGATCTCAATGTAATGAAAGCAGAGATTTCTAACTTTATCTGTCCTTAACAGACATTCACATGAATTACAGTAATATATGTCAAAGCACAAAAGTTAATACAAAAGGAAGCTAATACATAAACTGAATATCTCACTAAAGCTTTGTATCTGTAGGAAAAATTGGTAATATATCCTTACAACTATAGTTATAGGATCCTAAGACAATACTGTAACAAATGCAATCAAAGACACCAATGAAATTGAAACATGAGCAGGAAATCAAATTCAATTAATTTCTTCAAGATAAACTCGTGTCAGATGCCTGATTTCTGAGCCCAGATCCCACTCTTAATAACTCTGACACTTAGTAGTAAATCAGTTACCATAATCTCTGTATATCTATATTCTCAGCTTTAAAAAATGGGAATAACGCTACCTCAAATTTGTGGGGGAGAATTAATAAATTAACAGCGCAAAGTACCTAGAAAACACTCAGCACTTGTTAACTATCATAACCATAGTTCTAATCATCTCGGAAAGCACCTTCCTATGGGCAAGAATCAGAAACCCAAGTACTATACCAATGAATTTTGCATTTAATTAATAATTTGGAGGTTATAAGACTACTTGAATATGGAATTGGAAAATGCACAGTTCAAAAGGGATTTAGAATATATAGAGAAAGAAAAAGAAAAAAGGTTTAGAATATGTGGAGAAAGAAAAAGAAAAAAGTTTTTAAAAAGACGAAAAGGGGAAAAAAATGATGTATCCACAACTAACTTGGACTCTGGGAAGAAAATAAAAACATGGCTGACACGAATAATTCACTTCCTGGAAGTACAGAATAACACCTTTATGCAAAGCTAGCTTAAGAACTTCAGAGAAAACATGCATGCAAGTTTATTTGCATTTTATACAAGTTTATTTATAAACTTACACATTTATAAACCTTATGCAAGCTTATTTGAAGTATAACAGTGATTTCCAGCAGGCAATATAGCTAAAATGACATGTTAGGCTACTACTAATATCTTCATTAAAAAAACTTTCCTCTTGATTGTGCATTTTATCATATTTAGCTGCTGGTTGCCATAATATTTACCAAATGAAAGTCTGTCCTCAGATTCCAAACTTAAAACATTAAGTATAATCTAACAATGAAATTGCAATCTAGTATAATTACACTTTATCACAATAATGAATCAGCTATGAGCCACTGTATTTTCAGAAAACAAAAAGGTTTTGTATCTAATGTCTTCAACATGTGATTTATCCATCTTTAGTAATTTTTATACTAGTACATAAAACCTATGAATTTGAGGATTAGTGCATTTGTATTGCAATGATAAGCATTCTACATCTAAAAGGGAGCTAATTCACTACCATTCTCAACAATTGTAACTCCTAGTCCAAAGAAAACTACATTATTTAGGGCAGATGTCCCAAGAATAAAGACTTTATTTTGACATTATTCATTTAGAAAATGCTTTAATGCTTTGTAAAGATTTTATGAGCAGTGTCCTCATGTTTTAAAAAAACATACCCCTAGAGCTCTGGAAGTGGTACCTGTAACCAAGTTTTTCTAAGTCAAAGAAAAATGCCTAAGTGTTACTAAATCTAACTTTAAAGATTTTAAGAATATACACCAGAGGGGGAAAAAAAAACAAGAGTTGTTGTTATCATCTTAGGGTTTAGGTTTCATGGTTCTGTTCATTCTGAATCCTAAGCCTGAACTATTTTTTTAAGGAGAAAACAAATCAAACAGTTCCCAGCATATATTGTATCCAGTTTATATTGCAAACTTTGGACAACATGCTCAGATGCTGGAGAATTATTCTTGGGAATATGGTGGTCCTGTTAGGCAAAGAAAATCTGAATTAGATTATACTAAAGTCATTAGAATATGTTTAGTTCTTTTGAACCTTTTCTATTAATTTTTCTGAGCGGCTCGGCGCCTGTGGCTCAATGGGCTAAGGCGCCAGCCACGCACACCTAAGGTGGTGGGTTTGAATCCCCAGCCCGAGCCCGCCAAACAACAATGATGGCTGCAACCAAAAAATGGCCGGGCGTTGTGGCGGGCACCTGTGGTCCCAGCTACTTGAGAGGCGGAGGCAGGAGACTCGCTTGAGCCCAGGAGTTGGAGGTTGCTATAAACTGTGATGCCATGGCACTCTACCCAGGGGGATAGCTTGAGGCTCCGTCTCAAAAAAAAAATTTTTTTTCTGAGCAATGTTTCTACTTCTTTTTC
>CAUYQV010146143.1:0-31287 GCA_963574575.1 Galagoides demidoff | reverse complement strand
TAGCTGTAACACTTCCGCTGCTGATCCTGCCCTGCAAAGAGGCTTGGTCCTTTGTAAGAGCTGTAGCACATCTATCCTGCTCTACAAAGAGGCTTGGCTCTTTGTAAGAGTTGTTTTCACAAGAGTTGTAACACTTGCATCCTGCCCCGCAAGGAGGTTTGGTTCTTTGAGTTGTAAATAAAACCACTGTTCATTCTGTGGTCTGTCGATTCATTCATCGAATCGTCAAGACCAAGAGCCTGGAAATCCAGTGTTAGAAATCCGGTATCACTAGCACTCTCAAAGGCCAAGGCAGGAGGATTCGTGGAGCTCAGGAATTGAGACCAGCCTGAACAACAGGGAGACCCTATCTCTATCAAATATAAAAAAATTTAGCTGGGTATTATTGTGGGCACCTGCAGTCTCAGCTACTCAGGAGGCTGAGGCAGGAGAATTGATTAATCCAGAACTTTGAGGTTGCTATGAGCTAGGCTGTTGCCATGGTATTGTAGCATGACAACAGAGAGACTCTGTCTCAATAAAGACAGTTTAAACATAAAACAAAGACAAATTGAAAGCTCTGTATCTTTTAATGAAATTAAATTCATAACCATAAAATTTCCCATGAAGAAATCTCCAAGCTCAGGGGACTTCACTAGTGAATTCTATTATACTTTTAAAGAGAAAAATAGCAATCTTTCACAAACTCTCCAGAAAAGAAAGACAATGGACACACTTCACAATTCATTTTATGGGGCCAGCATATCTGTGATACTAAATTTAGATATAAACATTACCAGAAAAGAAAATTATAGAAAAACACATAACATGAACCTATAAAGGTTTAACAGAAAAAAAAGTTTAAACAAAGAAATGTTTAACAAAATAGCAAGTAGAATCCCATAATACATAAAGATCATACTACTTTATGAGCAAGTGAAGTTTGTTCAGTTTAGGAATGCAAACTAGTTTTAACATAAGAAAAAACATAAATCACCACATTAACAGATTAAAAGAGGAAAATCAATAAACACAAAATTTAATAAATACAAACAGCATCTAATGAATTTTAATATCCATGTATCATAAACCTCCTAAAGTATAAATTAGAAGAATTTTCTCAACCTGACAAACAGCATCTTTAAAAATTACAGCTAACAGTATGCTTATTACTTGCTAATAATATCTTAAAGGCTTTTCTTTTAACATTAGACACAACTCAAGGGGCCAGGCATGGTGGCTCATACGAGTAATCCCAGCACTCTGGGTGGCCGAGGTCAGTGTACTGCCTGAGCTCAGGAGTTTGAGACCAGTCTGAGCAAGAGCCAGACCTGGTGTCTAAAAAAATAGCAGGAGGCTGAGGTAAGAGATTCACTTGAGCCTAAGAATTTAAGGTTCCTGTGAGCTATGACGCAATGGCACTCAAAGCTAGGGTGACTGAGTGAGACTCTGCCTCATAAAAAAAAAAAAAAAATAGAAGAAGCAAGTCAAGGACATCTGCTTTTGACACTTCAATTGAACATTATAATTGAAGCACCTATGTAGTGCATATTAAGAAAATAAAAAGGGCACCATTTGGGAGGAGGCAAGATGGCTGACTGGAGCCAGCTTTAAGTTAAAGGACAGAAGTTTAGCAAGTAAGCTGATAGTTTGGAGCTGAGACAAGAGAGAAGATTAAAGAGCTCATATCACCCCTGCTGAGGTGAGCTGCGACCCCAAGGAAACAAACAATAGGTACAAAACCCATTCCAAGCAGCTCCCCCTCCCACAGAGTCCCCTCCCCCATGAGAACAGCTGGCAGTATACCTTCTACCAACACGTTAGCAGAGTTCAGATCTCCTCATATTATATCCCACAGGAGAGCCCTTCTAAAAACAGGAACTCCTTCCCCGAGAGGACCCACTACTGTGCCATGGCACTCTCCCACCAGGCATAAAACTGAAAATGTATGCTACCCACAATTCTGAACTCCCAGCACTCCCCAAGACCCCTGGTGATGTTTTAGAGAAACACTTCCAGCCTCTCTCAGCAAGCAGAAGGATTTGGGCCTCTGCTCCAGTGGCTGCCACAGGCAGAACAGATCTGGGACGGAAATGCAGGCCCCATGAGCAAAGGGTATGCCTGAGGCAGTAAGGGTAGGGGCAGGGACAGCAGGACGGAGAAGAGAATTCCCCACGTGCACAGGCAGCATAGTCCCAGGTGAGCCTGGGTCAGAATTGCTGCTCTTGTGAGCACAAGAGATAACCAGCCCCCAGGGGAGCATACATGGGACAAAAGCAGGTATGACAGCAGCATCAGCCAAGGGAAGGGCAGGAACCGAGAGTCATTTGTGAATTCCAACCATGCCTGCCCCAACACAGAGTGCAGCAGAGAGAGATGCCAGCTCCGTGAGAATTGGTGTAGCGGCAGTGGCATAGGATGGGGCTGAGTTGCAGTTTCTGTGAACTCAAACTACGCCTGGCCTGCAGGGGAATACAGCCAGGACAGAAATGCAAATTCTGCAAGAATATAAGTGCAACATCAATCAGGGAAGGGGCAGGAACTGAGTGAAACTCCCCAGCCTACATTAAGCACCCAAAGTAGTCAGGCTTCAGTGCCCCCTGCCGGCTGGTGACAGAGTGTGGCGGCCTGGCAGAGGAGACATAAATCTCCCAGTGACTCAGGCAGGCACAAACACCTGGAGCATCTGCTCATTGGAGGGAACTGGGTCACAGCCCTGTGGGGTTACTAGTGACTGGGCATGAAAGAGTTGCAAGGTGAGGCTGGAGACATCAAACTTCCGGGACTAATTCATTTGCTGGGGGGGGGGGGTTCTGACTCTACAGAGCACCAGAGCAAGTCATACTCGAACTGCCAGCAGACCCCTGCTATCTAGTTGCCAGAGACCTTTTGAACTCTCCCACTTGAGACTGGGTGCTGAGTCAGACAACTGATTTAGAACTCTTGACCTGGGCCAATCACCCAAGGACCACTGTTGTGGTGTGGGAAGGTTTGATTTTCCTTTTCCAGTTGTTGCCCATGGAGGGCAGGTATCTTAGTTGCTTATATTTCTCCACAGTTGATACTTCAATCCAAAGTTACTGAATCACTAGGATTGGACAGAGACTAAAGGAAAACAAGGCAGAGCCACTTAGCCCTACCACCCCAAGCAGATCCCCAGTGTCCCAGGCCATAGTACTGTATGGATCCTTTGCAAAGAGTAGCAGGAAACCTGCAGTCATGGTCCCAGCTCTTGGGCAAAGGGTTGCTTAATCACTACCCCAGGAGCCCCCAACCCAATTCCACCTTATCTGCTCATCTAGCCAAACAGTAAAAAATAATCATGGGGCTGAATCATCGGAAAAACTCCAGCAACATGAATAATCAGAGTAGATCAATTCCCCCAGGTGGACACATCAGAAGATCCCATTCGTAAACAAAAGGCTGAGACGTCAGAAATTGAATTCAGAATTTGGACTACAAATAACATTAACAGAATGGAGGAAAAGTTGGAATTAGAAATTCAAGGAACATTTCAAAAGTTGTGTCAAGAATTCATTGAATTCAAAGCAAAATTACTAAAGATTTTGACACATTGAGGCAAGAACTTGCAGCCCTCAAATATCTGAGAAATACATGAGAATCCCTTAGTAACAGAATGGAGCTGGCAGAAGAAATGATTTCTGATATTGAAGACAAAGCTTTTGAACGCTCCCAAACGCTCAAAGAGAAGTGGAGAACAAAAATGGATCATTCTCTCAAAGAGCTCTGGGACAATTCGGAAAAAACTAATATTCACCTTATAGGAATTCCAGAATGTGACAAGGTTGCTTCCAAAGGCTCAGATGCTATACTTGAAGAGATAATCTTGGAGAACTTCACAAACATGGTAAAAGATTCTGAAATTCAGATAGAAGATAGTTTCAGAACCCCAGCACAACTCAACCTAAATATGGCATTTCCCAGACACATTATAACTAACTTCACCAAAGTTAATGTGAAGGAGAAAATTCTGCAAGCAGCCAGACATAAGAAAACCATAACCTACAAGGGGAAGAATATTAGAATGACTGCAGATCTCTGTGCCGAAACTTTTCAACTTTTCAAGAGGGTGGTCATTGACCTTTAACCTCCTAAAACAACTTTCAACCCAGGATCCTGTATCCAGCTAAACTGAGTTTCATCTATGATGGAGAAATTAAATATTTTCATGACATTCACATGTTGAAGAAATTTGCCATAATTACACCAGCTCTCCAGGATATTCTCAGGCCTTTACCCATAATAACAAGTGCAATCCTCTACCACCAAAGTACACTCAAACACAGAAACTTTTGATCAAATTCCAACTACTACAGTGGCAAAAGGATTAAAAATATCCACTAGACTTTCGAAAAACTCAATACCCAAAATTCTACCAGTCTTAACAATACTCTTAATTAATGTGAATGGCTGCTTAAATTGTCCTCTAAAGAGGCAGAGGTTGGTAGACTGAATATAAAAACTCAGGCCAGATATCTGTCGCATATAAGAATCTTATCTTACCTTAAAAGATAAACATAGACTCAGGGTGAAGGGATGATCATGTATATGTCAGGCAAATGGAAATCAGAAAAAGCAGGTGTTGCAATTTTATTCGCAGATACAATAGGCTTTAAACCAACAAAAGTAAGGAAAGATAAGGATGGTCACTTCATATTTGTTAAGGGTAACACTCAACATGATGAGATTTCAATTACTAACATTTATGTACCCAACCAGAATGCACCTCAATTTATGACAGAGACTCTTAACAGACATGTGCAGTTATTTCCTCCAGCTCCATAACAGTTGGAGATTTTAACACTTCTTTGGCAGTGTTGGATAGATCCTCCAATAAGAAGCTAAACAAAGAAATTTTAGATTTAAACTTAACCATTCAACATTTGGATTTAACAGTCATCTACAGAACGTTCCATCCTAACAAAAATATGCATTCTTCTCATCAGCTCATGATGGAACATCCTCCAAAATTGATCACATCTTAAGTCACAAGTATAACCTCAGCAAATTTAAAATAGAAATTATTCCTTGCATCTTCTTGGACCATCATGGAATAAAAGTTGAACTTAGTAACAAAAGGAATCTGCATACTCATACAAAAACATGGAAACTAAATAACTTTATGCTGAGTGATAGCTGGGTCATAGATGAGATTAAGAAAGAAATTACCAAATTTTTGGAACAAAACGATAATGAAGACAAGAATTACCAGAACTTCTGGGATACTGCAAAGGCAGTCCTAAGAGGGAAATTTATAGCATTGCAAGCCTTCCTCAAGAGAATGGAAAGAAAGGAAGTTAACAACTTAATGGGACATCCTAAGCAACTGGAAAAGGAAGAATATTCCAATCCCAAAACCAGCAGAAGAAAAGAAGTAACCAAAATTAGAGCAGAATTAAATGAAAGTGAAAACAGAAGGATTAAACAACAGATCAATAAATCAAAAAGTTGGTTTTTTGAAAAGGTCAACAAAATAGATAAACCTTTGGTTAGCCTAACCAGGAATAAAAGAGTAAAATCTTGAAATTCATCAATCAGAAATGACAAAGACAAAAATAACAACAGACTCCACAGAAATTCAAAAAATCCTTAATATTACAAGAACCTCTATTCTCAGAAATTTGAAAATCTGAAGGAAATAGACTAATACTTAGAAGCACACCACCTTCCTAGACTAAGGCCAAATGAAGTGGAAATGTTGAATAGGCCTATATCAAGCTCTGAAATAGCTTCAACCATACAAAATCTCCCCCAAAAGAAAAGTCTGGGACCAGATGGCTTCATATCAGAATTCTACCAAACCTTTAAAGAGGAACTAGTACCCATATTACTTAACCTTTTCAAAAATATAGACAAAGAAGGAATAGTACCCAATACATTCTATGAAGCAAACATCACCTTGATCCCCAAACCAGGAAAAGGCCCAATAAGAAAAGAAAATTATAGACCAATATCTCTAATGAATATTGATGCAAAAATATTCAATAAGATCCTACTGAAGAGAATCCAGCAACACATCAATCAAATCACACAGCACGACCGAGTGGGTTTTATCCTAGGGTCTCAAGGCTGGTTCAATATATGTAAATCTACAAATATAATTCATCACATAAACAAAATAATAAAGACCATATGATGCTCTCAATTGGTGCAGAAAAAGCTTTTAATAATATCCAGTATCCTTTCATGATCTGAACACTTAAGAAAACAGGTATAGAAGGGACATTTCTTAAACTAATAGAGGCCATTTACAGCAAACCCACAGCCAATATCATATTGAATGGAGTTAAATTGAAATCATTTTCCCTCAGATAAGGAACCAGGCAAGGTTGCCCATTGTCTCCACTGCTTTTTAACATTGTAAAAGAAGTCTTAGCCATCACAATCAGGCAAGAAAAGGTAATCAGGGGTATCCATATAGGATCAGTGGAGATCAAACTTGCACTCTTCGCAGATGTTATGATTGTATATCTGAAAAACCTCAGGGATTTAACTACAAACTGATCAAGGAATACAGCAGCATCTCAGGTTACAAAGTCAATACTCACAAATCTGTAGTCTTTATATATATATATATATATATTATAAACAATAGTCAAGCTGAAAAAACAGTCAAGGACTCTATTCTGTTCACAGTAGTGCCAAAGAAGATGAAATATTTGTTAGGAGTTTACCTAACAAAGAACGTGAAAGATCTCTATAGCGAGAACTATGAAACTCTGAGAAAAGAAATAGCTGATGATTTTAACAAATGGAGAAACATACCATGCTCATGGCTGGAAAGGATCAATATTGTTAAAATGTCCATATTACCCAAAGCAATATACAATTTTTATGCAATCCCTATTAAAACTCCATTGTCATACTTTAAAGATCTCAAAAAAAAATAATACTTCGTTTTATATGGAATCAGAAAAAACTTTGAATAGCCAACACATTACTCAGAAATAAAAGCAAAGGAGGAGGAATCACACTACCAGACCTCAGACTATACTATAAATCAATAGTGATCAAAACAGCATGGTACTGGCACAAAAACAAAGAAGTAGATGTATGGAACAGAATAGAGAACCAAGAGATGAACCCAGCTACTTACCGTTATTTGATCTTTGACAAGCCAATTAAAAACATTCAGTCTGGAAAAGATTCCCTGTTTAACAAATGATGCTGGGTGAGCTGGCAGTGACTGCAGAAGACTGAAACTGGACCCACACCTTTCACCATTAACGAAGATAGACTCTGACTGGATTATAGATTCAAACTTAAGACATGAAACTATACAAATACTAGAAGAAAGTGCAGGGAAAACATCTGAAGAAATCGGCCTGGGAGAATATTTTATGAGGAGGACCCCCCCTGGGCAGTTGAAGCAACACCAAAAATACACTACTGGGACCTCATCAAACTAAAAAGCTTCTGCACAGCCAAAAACACAGTTAAGTAAAGCAAGCAGACAGCCCTCAGAATGAGAGAAGATATTTGCAGGTTATGTCTGTGACAAAGGTTTAATAACCAGAATCCACAGAGAACTCAAACATATTAGCAAAAAAAGAACAAGTGATCCCATCTCAGTGTGGGCAAGGGACTTAGAGAAAATTCTCTGAAGAAGACAGGAGCATGGCCTACAGACACATAAAAAAATGCTCATCATCTTTAATCATCAGAGAAATGCAAATCAAAACCACTGTGAGATATGATCTAACTCCAGTAAGATTAGCCCACATCACAAATCCCAAAACCAGAGATGTTGGCATGGATGTGGAGAAAAGGGAACACTCTGCACTGCTGGTAGGAATGCAAACTAATTAGCTCCTTTTAGAAAGATGTTTGGAGATCGTTTAGGGATCTAAAAACAGACCTGCCATTCAATTCTTCAATTCCTCTATTAGGAATATATTCAGAGGACCAAAAATCACTTTATAACAAAGATATGTGCACCAGAATGTTTATTGCAGCCAAATTCATAATTGCTAAGTCATGGAGGAAGCCCAAGTGCCCATCGACTCATGAATGGATTAATAAATTGTGGCATATGTACACTATGAAATATTATGCAGCCTTAAAAAAGATGGAGACTTTACCTCTTTCATGTTTACATGGATGTAGCTGGAACATATTCTTAGCAAAGTGTCTCAAGAATGGAAGAAAAACTATCCAATGTACTTGGCCCTACTATGAAACTCATTTGTAAGTATCCACACTTCCAAATGAAACCAACTATAGCCCAAGAAAAAGGGGAATGAGAGGGAGGGAGGATAATTGGTGGGACCACATCTATGGTACACATTACAAGGGTACGTGTTAAATCTACTAAGGGTAGAATATAAATATCTTAACACAATAACTAAGAAAATGTGATGAAAGCTATGTTAACCACTTTGATGAAATTGTATATAAAACTAGCACACTGTACTCCATAATTGCTGAATATCCACATTAAGGAAAATATTATAAAAATATGACCTCCCACTTCACACTATACACAACAATCATAAGTCCAAGAGTAAGAGCAAACTTCTTTTAGAATGAAGCTTCTAGAAGAAAACACAGAAGAATATTCTCATGAGCTTAGAGAAGACAAGAAATCACTAACTACAAAACAAAAATTTGATAAATTACATTTTATCACAACCAAAAAACTCTGTTCATCAAAAAACACAATTTAAAAAAATGACCTGTGTAAGCCACAAACAAGGAGAAAATATACATGGGTCAAGAATATATTTCAAATATTTAAAAAGATACTTCACAATGAAAACAAATTAACCAATCACAATGAAAAAGGCTCAACATTATTTGTCATCAGAGGAAAAAAAAAAACATGATATCAGTACAAACACAATAGAGTAGTACAATGATTGTCAATAGGATGTGGCAATTCTTACACCCAGGAAGTTATTTTTGTTTGTAACTGGCATATGGGGATGCTGCTACATTATTGTACAAAACAAAGAACAACCCACATAACAAAGAATTATCCTGCCCAAAGAGTCATTGGTGGCAAAACTGAGAAACTTCAGTAGCTGAAATGAAAGCCACTAACTAATAGCATCAAACGTTGGCAATGAGGTAGAGCAACTGACTTTCTGATCCCAGGATATAGAACCTTTATTAAAAGGATTTGTTCTGTGAAGGTTGGATTCAATGGAGGGGGCCACACTAGGGTAACATGTGGCCTTGAGGTACTTTGGTGTTTGTCAGAAGCTCCATGTAAGTTCAAGAGTTTTCTCATTAACTAGTTAAAAGACAAGAAGGCCTACAAGGATCGGCAAGATGTCCAGAGACCCCCGTCTACTTCCCTAGCCTCAATTCACAATTAACAGAGGTACAAGGATGATTTAATATTAGGAAAATTTTAATAAAATGTGGTTGATTTTACCGATAAAAATCTTAAAATTTCTGAGACAAAAGATACCTTAAGGTCGTTAGTCCAACTTATTACCTAAGGCAGGAATATTAGTATATTCCTAATGGTGAACTAGCTAATGTCTCTCACAACGAACACTATTTGGGGAAAATATCATTAATATATCTGGTATAAAAAAAGAATAACAACAAATGCTGTATAAATAATAATTCTTTACCTTGTAAGCTGAGTTAACTATACACCATTACAGAGTTACTGACATTGTTTTAAGAAACATCCCAGCATAGATTAAAAAAAAAAAAATTAATGTAACAGTTCAGAAAGAGAAACTAATTTGGGTAATATTTGCAAATATATGCAGACACATTATGTGTACAACATACAAAACAGCCAGTATATCCAAAATATTTCAATGTGTAATCAACATGAAAAAAATTTTAGATTAAACTCCTTTTTTGTACTAAGTCTTCAAAATCTTTTACATTTACAATGTATCTCAATTCACACTACCCACATTTCAAAAGCTTAATAAAGTGGCTACTGGATGCAGTTCATTATGTAACAATACTTCCAAGCATTTAACTTGGATTTATTTCATTTAATCTGCCCTGAGGCATACACAAGGGAAGTAATTTGCCTGAGTTTTCATAGACAAGGGTAGAGTCAGGATTCTAACTCAATCAGCCTGACTCAGATTTCTTGCTTCTAACTTCATGCTGTCCCAACCTTAAAGTTTTTCTGCAGTAGTACTCAAAGTGCCAATTAAATCAAATTAGTACCACCTTATCGTTTATTTTTTGGAAATCTAAATTTCTGGTCACATTAAAAACTAATTTTTGTCCTCATGATTTAAAATCTGACAGAAAAGACTTACCATTAATATGAGTTTTTGATACTTCTGTTTTAGCTCTGACACATTTGCAGATGGGTCTGCCCCCAGAATGCTGTACCAATCCTTTTTTGGGGTCTGCTCAACTGCCATCATCCATTGAACAAGAAGTGGGCCTTCTCAGATCAACTGACTAGAAACATTAATAACAATTCATTACAGCTGCATGTACCTCCCTTTCTAAATTCTTTAATATTTAGTTGTGCTAATTATTATAATGCAAATCTGAGGAAGCACATATTTCATTTTAAACACCCCAAGATTTCCATGTGTAAGTATACAGACAAGGCATAGAAAACCTGTTGGCTATTTCATGATATATGCTTATATCGTAAGTTAATGAATACATAGCAGCATAAAAAAAGGAATTTGATAATGGACTTAAGTGGTAAATGAGCCTCTAAGAATATATAGTTCTGCTAGTCTTGTGGTAAAACCAGTACACATGCAAGCAGTAACACACTGGAGAAGCTTAATAAATATTTACAAAATGAACGAATAAAAAAAATTAAACAGACCACCAAGGAATTAAAATGCATTTGAGGGCGTTCCTTCAAAATTTTTGCAGTTAACTTTTCTACCAGATTACCTGGAAAGGATAATATGCGAAAAAACACCAGTACAGACCAGTAGAGAACAAGAGTTCTCTTGTTATTGGAGAGGCGCTCAGACCTCGCAAAGAAAGATGCTCCGAAACTCTACACTTGAAGATAACTCAGTTCTCCATGCTACAGAAGAGAAACCACCAGGAGCCCCAGAAACCGGGCAATTTCTTCCAACAACTGCGTGTATACACCTAACGAAACAGCGGGCACGCCTCAGACTGGGACTTGGGACTTCCTTACAATCACAGCTGGCTCTACCCAACCTTGCTGGGTACCCCCTCCGGTCTTTATATGTTACCAGACTTACCAAACTTTACATATCCAGCAGTGCCCACTTTTTCACCGAGGTCGGCCAGAACCAGCAAAAGGTTTTTTCTTCCGCCGGAAATCACTGCGCCGACGGGCGCGCGTTCCTAGTCGAGCCGCAGGGGCGGAGGCACACACAGGAAGTTCCGCCCCGCCGCCGGCGACGCGGTTGCTATGGTAACTAGTCCCCGCTTGGATGGCGTTTACCAGCAGTAAGTGCTCGCCCGAACCCTACTGTGGAAAAAGGCATCGTTTGCTTCGCTCTCTCTCTCTCTTCTTTGTCCCATCTCTTAAACTATCGCTTCTCTCCTGCTTCTCAGCGAGCACTCCTCCCCATCCCAAGCTTTCCCGCTTTCATCCGCGCTTCCTCCGCTTACCTTCTCCTCAGCTACTCCCAACCCTTTTGGTTGGTGCTTGAACTATTGGAGAACAGGGAAGGATATGAAAAGGATGAGGAGGTCTGATCTTATTCTCATCCCTACAATTCCATTAGAATGTTCTCACTCGAAAATTAAAGCAATAAAACCTATGCTCCCTAGGGCTGGGTTTTGTGAGAGGTTTTTATTTTTTTTTATAGTTTAATATTTTTTTTCTGCAAAAGATGTTCAACCTAATTATTATTTAAGACATTAGTAACAGAATTAAAAGATAACAAAGCTTTCTAAAATCTTTTCACATTTTCTAACTCGCTTCACTTTCGCGTCTACCCGGGGAGCCCAGTAAGGCAGGTGCTATTATTCTCCCTTGGTGTTTTAGGAAACAAATCAAGGTTCAGGGCCAAATAGCTAATTGGGTAGCAGCAGAACTAGGGCTCTTAGCAAGTCTACATATTCCCAGTGCAGCTGTGCTATTTTTCAAGCTTGCAGGAATAGAATGACCTGATCTCTTTTAAAGCAGCTAGGAGGTACTACAAATGGGCATTGGTAGGGTTTTTTGTTGTTGATGGTGATTTTTCTCTCTTCCATTCCTTTGTTCCCTTTAATTACCTCTTCTCTGTGCTGCTTACTTTACATTGCCCTCTCTTCCATGCTTTGTACCCTAAAAAACTCTATCTTATGTTTTTGGCAGCAAGACACAAATTTCAGGTGTATATGTTAAAGTGGTTTTTTTTTGTTTTGTTTTGGAAACAGAGTCTCCCTCTGTTCAGGGCAGAGTGCTACGCAACCTCAAACTCTTGAGCTTGGGCGACCTTCTTACCTCTCAGCCTCCTGAGTAGCTAGGACTACAGGCACCCACCACAACACCCAGCTAGTTTTTCTATTTTTATTTATTTATGTTTTTTTTCTTTGAGACAGAGTTTCACTTTGACGCCCTTGGTAGATAGAGTGCCATGGCATCATAGCTCACAGCAACCTCAAACTCTTGGGATAAGTGAGTTCTTCTTGCCTCAGCCTCCCTAGTAACTGGGACTACAGGCCCCCACCACAACACCTATTGTAGCTACTTTTTTTAGAGAGATGAGGTCTTTCTCTTGCTGAGGTTGGTCTATAACTCCTAAGCTCTGGCAGTGCACCTGCCTCAGCCTCCCAGAGTGTTAGGATTACAGGTGTGAGCCACCGCACCTGGCCAAAGTGGGTTTTGTTGTTGTTGTTGTTGTTACTGCTTAGATTTGCTCTTCTCCTTTTAAAATCATTCTTCTATTACATCTCAGTATGAGAAGCACTCAAACAGAATAAATAAAATGTTTTAATATGCTCAATTATTTAATGATGATATGAACTATAAAGAGTGAGTGATACAGTAAAGTTAAAAACTCTAAAAATGAAAGTATAGATTACGTCTTCCACAGGATTTTATCATGTTTAAGGGCAGACATAAAGGGCATACTAATAATCAGAGGATCTGATTTTAGTCCTGGCTCCATCATACCTTCTCTGTGGTCCTATGGAAATACCTAAAGCAACAGAATTAAATGTTAGGAATACCTTCCTATACAGTACTGTTGGAATGATGCCCCCTGGAACTGCCCTGGCTCTCAAAACTCCCCTCTTTGCACTGTTTGTCTTTCCTTGTATAGGTATGGTCAGGTACCATATACTACAATTTTTATAGCAGAAGCACCTATTTTGATTTACTATTCTATTGGGTTACTATAAATAAATTTACTGTTATTTATTTATATGTTATTATATGGTATTTATTACTTTTATTGATTTATACGGTTTGGAAAGTAAGAAATATACTTTCCCTGCAGAAAATCCCAAATATTTTATCATTTCATCTCTGTAATACTTTAGTTTGCATCCCTAAAACATTACACCTTTTCTTTCTCTCTACAATGCCATCATTCAACTAAAATTGTCAATAACTCATCGATGTCATCTAATATCTAGATTTTATTTACATTCCCTCAGTTGTTTCAAAAATGTATTTTTATGGTGGGTTTGCTTGAATTAGGATCCAATAAAGTTTATACATTGGTGGATCTGTCTTTTAAATATCTTTTAAACAATACAGAAGACCCATTTCTTTACTACAATCTTGGTGTTTTTTAATTGCCACTGGCTTATTGAAACAGATCCATTATCTTACACTGTTTGTCTTTTTATACTAAAATTTTTTTTTTGGTTTGAGACCTTCTCTCTCTGTCTCTCTCTCTCTCTCTTTTTTTTTTTTTTTTTGAGAGTCTTAACTCACCCTGATTAGGGTGCAGTTGTATCATCATAGCTCACTACAACCTCAGACTCCTGGGAGATAGAGGTATTTCTATTTATTTTCTGTCTACCTACCTACTTACTTACCTTTCTACCTATGTGTGGAGAGAATATCAAAAGTTCTTGAAAGAGACTTTGAAAGACTTGAGATTTTTCACCTGATTGAAGTATTTAGTACCGTTTCTTATATAGTCTAGAAAATTAATAAATATTTACTGAACACTAAATGAATTGGGAAATACTTGTTGATCCATTCTTTCAGACTGCCCTCTTCAGCTGATAATAGTACATAAGTCCATATCAAGCATCTTCTAGATCAGTGGTTCTCAACCTTCCTAATGCTGCAATGTATTTTCATCATTAAAAAGGGATCACGACTCACAGGTTGAGAACCACTGTTCTAGATGCTGTACATTCTGAAGTATAATGAAAAAGAAAAGCTATTGCTTGTTTTTCTTCTTCTTCTTATTTTGACACAGAGTATCATTCTGTTGTCCTGAATAGAGTACTGTGTAGCTCATAGCAGCCTCAAACTCTTGAGCTTGAGTAATCCTCTTGCCTCAGCCTCCGGATCTACAGGTGGGTGCAACCATGCCCAGTTTTTCTATTTTTAGAAACAGGGTCTCACTCTTGCTCAGGCTGGTCTCCAACACCTGTGCTCAAGCAATCCAGTGGCCTCGGCCTCCCATAGTGCTAGGATTACAAGCCTGAGCCACCACACCCAGCCTACAGCTCCTACTTCATTGTCAGAAGCCTTAAAAGCTTAGTTTATCTAACAGATGCAATCAGTGTGAATTAATCTTTGTACCCTCAATGAACCACCTCACCCCCCCCAAAAAAAGCTTAGTTTTTCTGGGTAGATAGGCATGGGAACAAGCAACTACAATAACGGTAGGAACTGCTATTTCAGTGGAAATACCAGATGCTGTGGCACATAGAATAGATTACTTGGATGACTGAAATCCTTAAATCAAGATGAAACTAATCTAGAAGTGTTAAGTTTTAAATAGGGCTTTGAAGAAAGGTGGAGGTGAATGGCTAAAATTAGAGAAATTTTTTTTTCTTTTGCAGATTAGCATAAAGCTTTCAACAGTATTTCAGAATCAGCTCTAATGAATAATCCTACCTCATCTTTTAGAAATGGTTTTCATTTTTCCCTTTATTGGTTGTCCTACCTTAGTCTGTTCTCTCCTTTGTCATTTCAGCAGTGGTCATCATCAATGAACATTCATTGAATTTGTGCAAGGCAATGCACTAAGCAGGAGAGAGACCAAGAGGTAAACACTTTTTGCAGGCACCACACCTGTTGCTGTGTTTTTCTTATTTAACTTCAATTGCATCAGTTCTTTCAAACGTGTCTCAGACCGCTTAAAAGTCTTTATCTTATCTAAGATTTTTTTTGTCCTTGTTTTTCTATCTTCTTTATATCTGATGTTTTGATTGTAAGAACCTATTAAAGATACTGTATCTAATCCATTTTCTGTTTCTTTTTAAGAATCATAATAAATACCAACTTGTTATTTTTCCCATTCAATTCTTTACCCCTTTCTCTTGGCTCTGATGAACGGGTTTTCTGTGCATGTTCCAGTTACTATGAAATTTGTGATAATCTCTTCCATTCATGTGGGGATATACACGTTCCTGGATTTACCATGTTTTACCTCCTGATAAACCCATTGTAAGTCAAAAACATAACTGAGTAAAAAATGCATTAATACAACTAACCTACCAAACATCATAACCTAGGCTAGCCTACCTTAAATGTGCTCAGAACACTAGCCAACCATGGGTCAAAATCATCTGGTAGCACAGTATTCTGAGCATTGGCTGTTTAGCCTCATAATGGAGTGGCTGACTAAGAGCTGCAGCTCATTTTATTCCCCAGCATCAGGAGTATCTTACTGCATATCCCTAGCCCAGAGAAAGATCAAAATTCAAATTTTGAAGTATGGCTTTTACTGAATGCGTATCACTTTCACACCATATAAAGTTGAAAAATCCTAAATCAAACCATAGTAATGGGGACTATCTGTTATTTTTTTAAAAGCATTCTCCCTTTCTATTTTTGTTTTATATTCCTAAAATTTTTTTGGAAAAAAATTTATTTTTGTCGTGTAATTGACTTACAGAAGAAAGGTTAATCTGAATGATCAAAGGGTGTTAATTTGTAGGTTAAAATGTGTTAAACAGTTGATAAGAACTCTGTTTAAGTCAATTAGAGAGTAATGGAGATGTTTCTGAGTGTCATGGAACCTTTTGAGTGTAGCTTAAAAATCACTAGTGTATATTAACCATGGCACCTGGGTAAACATGCTATTGCATTCAGGTTTTTAAATTTGTGTAAATTTTAGTGAATATGAATAGGTCAACATGTTTAGAAGAATTATAACTTTATTCATAAGACTCATCTTTTCAGAAAGTAAATTCATGTTTAATTTATCATTAGCAAACTGAAAAGCATAATTAGTAGTAATTGTTATCCTTGTTACTTACATATTGCTTTAAAAATAAAATGTAGCTGTACTGTATAACTATCAAAAAAATTCTGGTTTTAGTTTATTTGTCTCCTTGCAAATCTTATTTTAAAAAAAAGGTTAGTCTCATTATTATAGATTTTTAAATACTAAGTATCTCATATAGAAGGACTTTACCTAACAAGGTTACACTTTACCTAATTAGGTTACACTGCAAATGCAATCAGTGCAACCTAATTTTTGTGCCCTCAATGAATCCCAGACAATAAAAACAAAAAATAAAATAAAATTTGTAAAATAAAATAAAATAATAAGTACCTCATATAGAAATGTAGAATTGATGAAGACATAAAAAGTTTGATGTGGTTATTTAAAGAAATGATTTATTTTCCCTCTTAAAATTACAAGAAATACTATTGTGAGATATTTTAGTGTTGGTTAGTATCTCCAAAAATCTTAAAATAGCTAATGTTATTATAGCGAGTTTAACATTATTATTCTTAATCTCAATAGCTGAATGCAATTTTTGTATAGTGATAGGAATATTTAAAATGAATAAAGCATTATAACTTCAAATTCATAAGAGATATGAAGGCAAAAAATCATTTTAAGATGTATTCTTCACTTAGCATCAGGATTACTATAATACTATTCTTATTACTTATGTCAGTTTATTAGTAATAAACACATTTAGCATTTTAGTTTCTTCTTGCAGCCTTTCAGTTATTTAGAGACTAATGAAAAATGTCTTATATGCTAAGGGATTTCTGAAATGATGGATTAAATGCCAAAATAATGAAACCACACATCTTAAAAAATATACTGAAGAATAGCTGATGAATTTCCACAAAATATCATATTTTAAAAATATTTTAAGCAAGTCATAGTATTACTTTTTAATCTATTGTAGAAGCACTCTGAGTCTAGTCCTTTGTAGCTCATTAGCAATTTCTTTAATGAGTTTTTTTGGTGTGATAGATAGTTAAAGTAACAGACAAATGACAGATTGTTTGCCTTTAATGATTTCCCTGTTTCAAGCCCATTACAAAGCAATTAGAAATCTGACAGCATTTTCACTCTGCATTACTGATCATCTAAAGTGATGAGGAATGAGAGGTGATGAATATTAATTGTATATTTTCATATGATTATCATAAATTATTACCTTGTCTGATGTGCTGCAGGTGAAGCAGGAGCATTAGAGAAAGGCAGTCAGATATATTAATTTGAAAGACTATATGGTTTTTTAAAAAAAATCTTTGTAGTGTAAATCTTGCCTACAATGTGAAGTCTTCTATGAATATTAAACTTGTATTCATATCCATTATACAATTCACTATGAATATTAAATTAATTATTTTTAGTTTTCAATCTATGTTTGGGGTAACATAAATACATTTTCTTATTTGAATACAAGAACAAGAAAGGTTATTCTATAGTGTAATGTACATATATTTAAGTTTAGGATCTTAAAAATTGAATTTAGGGTGGTGCCTGTGGCTCAAAGGAGTAGGGCACTGGCCCCATATACGGAAGGTGGTGGGTTCAAACCTGGCCCTGGCTAAAAACTGGAAAAAAAATTGAATTTAGAGAGTGAGGTATCAGTGAATTATGTTAACATATGTATTATACATATATATATATATATGCATATATATATATAATATTCAGATATATCAATATAGAGGAAGACACTTTTGGAAATAGATTTTACGTTAATCTTAGGTTAAAGTCAGGAAATTCTGCAAAAGAAGAAGAGGTAAGAAGAGAATATAACCATAGTGGGGAAAAGATTCCCTATTTAACAAATGGTGCTGGGTTAACTGGCTGGCGACCTGTAGAAGACTGAAACTGGACCCACACCTTTCACCATTAACGAAGATAGACTCTCACTGGATTAAAGATTTAAACTTAAGACATGAAACTATACAAATACTAGAAGAAAGTGCAGGGAAAACACTTGAAGAAATTGGCTTGGGAGAATATTTTATGAGGAGGACCCCCTGGGCAGTTGAAGCAACACCAAAAATACATTACTGGGATCTCATCAAACTAAAAAGCTTCTGCACAGCCAAAAACACAGTAAGTAAAGCAAGCAGACACCCCTCAGAATGAGAGAAGATATTTGAAGGTTATGTCTGTTAAACCTATGTCTGTGACAAAGGTTTAATAACCAGAATCCACAGAGAAGTCAGACATATTAGCACGAAAAGAACAAGTGATCCCATCTCGATGTGGGCTAGGGACTTGAAGAGAAACTTCTCAGAAGAAGACAGATGCTCGGCCTACAGACACATAAAAAAATGCTCATCAGCCTTAATCATCAGAGAAATGTAAATCAAAACTACTTTGAGATATCATCTAACTCTAGTAAGATTAGCCACATCACAAAATCCCCAAACCAGAGATGTTGGCATGGATGTGGAGAAAGGAACACTATGCACTGCTGGTGGGAATGCAAACTAATACGTTCCTTTTAGAAAGATGTTTGGAGAACACTTAGAGATCTAAAAATAGACCTGCCATTCGATCCTACAATTCCTCTACTAGGTATATATCCAGAAGACCAAAAATCACATTAAAACAAAGATTTTTTATGTACCAGAATGTTTATTGCAGCCCAATTCATAATTGGTAAGTCACGGAAGAAGCCCAAGTGACCATCGACCCACAAATGAATTAATAAATTGTGGTATATGTACACCATGGAATATGATACAGCCTTAAAGAAAGATGGAGACTTTACGTCTTACATGTTTACATGGATGGAACTAGAACATATTCTTCTTAGCAAAGTATCTCAAGAATGGAAGATAAAGTATCCAGTGTACTCAGCCCTACTATGAAACCAATTTGTAGCTTTCTTATGAAAGCTATAACCCAATTATAGCCCAAGAAGAAGGGAAAAGGGAAGAGGGAACGGAGGGGAGAGGGGAGTACAGGTGGAGAGATGGTAAGTGGTGGGACCACACCTACAGTGCATCTTATAAGGGTACATGTGAAATTTACTAGGTGTAGAATATTTGTCTTAACACAATAACTAAGAAAATGCCGTGAAGGCTATGTTAACCACTTTGATGAAAATATTTCAAATTATATATAAAACCAGCACATTGTACCCCAGGATTGCATTAATGTACATAGCTATTATCTAATTTTAAAAAATGAAAATACAGCATATCAAAATAAGTGGGATGCAAATAAAGCAATGCTTCAAGAGACATTTAGATCATTAAATGTTTATACTAAAAAGGAAAGCTGTCTCAATAAATAATTTTAGTTTATATCTAACAAAAATACAAACAAAATAAGCAAGAGAAGCAAAAGGAAATAAGTAATAATGATAAGGTTTTTTAAAAATGATAAAATTGGGTGGTGCCTGTGACTCAATGGGTAGGGTGCTGGCTCCATATACCGATGGTGGAGGGTTCAAACCCAGCCCTGGTCAAACTGCAACAAAAAAATAGCTAGGCATTCTGGCGGGTGCCTGTAGTACCAGCTACTTGGGAGTCTGAGGCAAAAGAATTGCCTAAGCGCAGGAGTTGGAGGTTGCTGTGAGCTGTGACAGCATGGCACTCCACCAAGGGTGATAAAGTCAGACTCTGTCTCTTAAAAAAAAGATAAAATTGAAAACATTAAAAAGAGAAAAATAAATAAAACCAAAAGTTTATTCTTTTCAAAAGCATAAATATATAAACCTCTAACAATGTTGACCCAAAAAAAGAGAGAGAGAGAAGACACAAATTACCAATAACAGGCATAAAAGCAGAGACATTACTACAGACCCACAGTCATTAAAAAGAAGTAATACAAACACAAGAAAAACTATGTACATAAATTTTTCAATTTAGATGTGACTGATCCATTTCCTCAAAAACACAAACTAAAAAACCTCGCTCAAGATGAAAAAAATAAACTTAATAGTACTATAACTATTATAGAAATAGGATCCATAATTAACATCTCTCTGAAAAATAAATTTCTAACTTCAGATAATTTTACTAGCAAATTCTAGTATTTAAAGAGAAAATAACTCCAATTCCACACAAAGTCTTCTGGAAAATAAAAGAAGAGGGAATACTGCTCAAATTATTTTATGAGAATGTAATCCTGACATCAAAACCAAAGAAAGTATAAGGAGAGAAAACCACAGACTAGGTTCTTCATAAACATAGATGCAAAAGTCTTCAACCAAGTACCAGTAAAAAGAATCTAGCCAATCATAACAAAGAATAATATGCCATAAACAAGTGGAGTTTATCCCAGGAATGCAAGACTGGTTTAATATTAAAAAATCAATTAAATTGATTGGGACCACACCCATGGTGCATCTTACAAGGGTACATGTGAAATTTACTAGGTGTAGAATATAAATGTCTAAACACAATAACTATGAAAATGCTGTGAAAGCTTTGTTATCCAGTTTGATGAAAATATTTCAAATTGTATATAAAACCAGCACATTGTTGCATTAATGTACACAGCTATGATTTAATAAAAATTTTAAAAATCAATTAATGTAATCCAACATGACAGCATAAAGAATAAGAAACACATGATCAAATTAATTGACAATTGCCAAAATTCAACATTAATTCATGTTAAACTACAAACTACAAATAGAAAGAGACTTCTACAACCTCACAAGGATGTTCACTCTCATCATACCTACTTAACATCACACTGGAATTCTTAACCAATGCAGTAAGGCAAGAAAAAGAGATAAAAGGCAACAGATTGGAAAGGAAGAACTATAACTGTCTCTATTCTAGATGATATAACTGTTTATATAGAAAATATCAAAGAATCTACAAAAAAGAAAACAAAAACTCCTAGAACTAATAAGTTAGCAACTATGTAGGACAGAAAATCAACACAGAAAAATAATCTCTATTCATGGATGTGGAGAGAAAGGAAAACACTTTTCCATTCCTGGTTGGATTGTAAACTAATACAGCCTCTGTGGTAAGAAGTATGGAGCATCCATACTTTAGCTAATGGAAGGAGCTAAAAGTAGACCTTCCATTTGATCCTGCACTCACATTACTAGGTATCTACCCAGAATAAAAATAATCATTTTATCATAAGGATATTTGCACTCAGGTGTTTAAAGAAGCTCAATTCACAATCACCAAGATTTAGAAATAATCCAAGTGCCCACACACCCATGAATGGGTTAATAAACTGTGGTCTATTTATACCATGGAATACTATTCAGCCATAAAAAAGATGGAGACTTTTTTAATACATCTTTTGTATTAACCTGGATGGAGTTGAAGAATATTCTTCTTTGTGAAGTATCACAAGAATGGAAAAGCAAGTATACAATGTACACCAATAGATATGAAACTAATAGATAAACAACTATACCCCAACATGAGAGAAAAACACAATTAAATTCAAGTGGGGGACAAGGGCTATTATGGAAAGGGGAGAAAAGAGAAGTGAAAGAGATTGGTAAGCTCTCACTTAATGGGCACAAAGTAAAGGTATACAGCACACCTCTTGGGTGAAGGGATTATCTAGAACTTAAACTATATCTAACAAATGCAAACAATAGAACCTGAAATTTTTAAAAATCAGCTATATTTGTATACGTTGACAACATACAATTAGAAATAAAACTTTCTTTTTGTTGTTGTTGTTGTTGAGACAGAGTCTCACTATGTTGGCCTCTGTAGAGTGCCATGGCATCACAGCTCACAGCAACCTCAAACTCTTGGGCTTAAGTGATTCTCTTGCCTCAGCCTCCCAAGTAGCTGGGACTACAGGCACCCACCATAATGCCTGGCTATTTTTTTGTTGCAGTTATTTAGCTGGCTAGGGCCAGGTTTGAATCCACCACCCTTGGTGTATGTGGCTAGCACTGTAACCACTGTGCTACAGGTACCAAGCCAGAAATAAAACTTTCAATAGCATTTACTATAGTTCCAAAAAATTAAGTGGAGGTAATTCTAATAAAGTATGTACAGTAACAGTTTGCTTAAAATGTCAAAACTCTCATGAAAGGAGCCAAAGAAGATCTAAATAAATGGAGAGACATACTGTGCTCAAGAATTAAAAGACAAATGTAGCAAAAATACAAAACTCCTCAAATTAATCCAAATTAATTTAAACACAATTAAATTAATAAATTTAACACAATTTCAATCAAATTCCAGCAGGATTTTTCAAGATAAAGACAAGTAGATTCTAAAATTTATAGGAAAAGACAAAGGAATTGAAATACTAAAATAACTGTGAAAAAGAAAAATAACATTAAAGGAATATACTATCTAATCTGAAGACTTCCTAGGAAGCTATAGTAATTAAGACAGTGTGGTATTGGTGAAAGGACAGACAACTAAATCAGTAGAACAGAACAGAAAGTCCATAAATACACCCATACAAATATGACCAAATGGCTTCTTTCAAAGGTACAAATGCAATTCAATTCACTGTTAGAACAATTAGACATTAATATGCCAAAAAATAAGCCATGATTTATACCTCACACATTATATAAAAATCCACTCAAGATGATTATAGATCTAAGAGTAAACCATAAAATTATCAAAGTTTGAGGAAAAAGCATAGGAGAAAATTGGGAGGACCAAGAGTTAGGCAAAGAGTTTTTAGACATGATGCCAAAAGCATGATCCATAGGAAAAAAAAATAATGAACTGACTTCATCAAAATTAAAATACTTTTCTGCAAAAGACACTTGCAAATAATGTTTTCAAATCATATATCTGACAAAGGACTTGTGTCCAAAATATATTAAAAACTGTCAAATGTCAACTGTCATTAAGCAACCCAATTTTTTATAATGGGTAAAAGACTTGAAAGCCACTTCGGTTAAAAGGATGCATAAATGGCAAATAAGCACCTGAAAATGTGTTTGACATCTTTACCCATCGGGGAAATACAAATTAAAACCATGATGAGATATCACTAATACATAGTACCACTACATCCCTCAGTAACTCATATTCACAAACAATTCATCCTCACAATCTGTGTCCACCTACAGTTGTATAACTGCTAGAGTCAAATCAGCTGAAGTTCTTTCACAATTTAGGCTCCTTCCAGTTTTGCAGTTTGTTCTGTCCATACCGATAAAAAGCACAATAGGTTTTTGCTTGAGTTTTAGCTTAAAAAGAAAAAGGAAAACTAGCTCTGGAAAGACAGACTTGCCGTGTTCTTGGCCAAGTCATTCAACCCTCTCATGCCCCAGTTTCTTTATTCATAAAAGGAAGACTTTCAATATCTTTTACGTTCCCTTCCAGCTTAAAATGAGCGTATATTGTTATTATCCACTAGATTATTAGTCAAAATATCTAGAAGCCACATTTATTAAACATTAAAAAGAAAACTGATGAAGAGGGAGCATCTGTGCACAAAAAGAGGTCACAGAAGGAATATTCACAGCCTGTTTATATATAAATCTAAACAGGACAATTCTTAGTTTCCCCCAGCTATACCTCACCTCTCCAAAGGAGCTGGAAGCTACCTACCAACCTGTAAAATCATTTGTGGAAGATCCTCTTCCAACAATTTCTGAGCACTCTGGTACAGTGGGGCTTAGACCTTTGTTCTACCCAGACTGCACATTAGACATTCAAGTTCAGTGTAAACTGTGGTGGCTACATCATCCAGCACAACCAATAGAGGGATTTACACTCTCTATAACCCACAGATACTAAAAAAAATAGCCAACAGATGTAAATCACATCACCCACAACCAGTTTTGAACATTTGGAAAACTGACCTGATGAATAGAGAAGACCCATATTAATGATATGAAGAAGTATCACCATCCAGCTGGCAACAACAAAAACTTAGTGTATTTACATTTCTCCTCAAATTGTATATACAAAGATATAAAAGAAAAACACAACAACCTGACACAGACTTGTAACTAGTCAATCTGTGTAAGTATTGTTGCTTCTAATTATAATAGTCTTTCTGAAATGGGAAGCATGATTCATTGTGCTAAGAACTTGCTTCCTGCCAACTTTATTAAACTGTAATATTTCTTATATCCACTTATCCCTTGCTAATATGGGAGGTAAATGATTCATTTCACCAGAAGTAAACACCTCCTTGGGGTATTACCATAGCTGATGGCTCATTGCTGAAAACCTCGCTGGTGCTGAAGAATCATTTCAACTACCAAGGAATCATTATATATCCATTTATTTGTAGTAGGGAAAAATGAAATAGAATACAAAACTGAACGTCAGAACTCTGGAGACATAATTCTCCAACCTGTGACATTTCAAAAGAAAAGTTTAACACATTTGAGTCCATCAAAGTAAAAAAGTTTCTACAACAAAATAATAAGCAAAAAGATTGAAGAAAATATTTACATGAAATATGACAAAGCATGATACCTCTAATATATAAAATACTCAAATGCAAAAAAAAATCAAGACTTCAAGAGATAAATGAGGGGTGGTGCCTGTGGCTCTAAGGAGTAGGGTACCTGCACCATATACCGGAGGTGGCGGGTTCAAACTCAGCCCCGGCCAAAAACTACAAAAAAAAAGAGAGAGAGAGAAATGAGAAAAATAGATTCATGCAATTCATGAAAAAGGAAATAAATACTTGGAATGTTCATTATCAATTAATAATCAAAACTTTGGAAAACACAAATCTCTCTTCCCCACTCCATCCCTCTCATGCCACTGTGCTCATGACCAGCCCCCCCTGACCAGTACACCCTCCAAGAGCTGATTCACTGGAAAGGTTTATAATCCCGTTTGTAAACAATGGTCCAATGTAGGCCACTGAAGCACTCAGCTACAGAAATGAAAAGGAGAAAGTCAGAAGCATACAGGTAACATATAGGTACTTTTTGGGCTGAAAAATGTCAATCTTAAATAATAACTATGAAATAGGAACATAAATAAATGTTTATAATGATTTAAAACTTTCAAGCATGTTGAAATTACATAAAAATGTAGATGCATATTTTAATAACCAAAATTCGAAACCACTTAATTGTCAACTAGTACTAGAATGGGTAAAATAACATAACGTTATAAACACAAACCTTCTTCAGCCATGATAAAGAATGCTGTAAGTCTGCAAGTTCTGGCATGCAAAGGTGAACACAGTATATATTATTGGTTGAAAAAAAGGAAGGTGTAGGGCAATACAAATAGTATGATCACATATTTTTGTGTAAAATAAACTACATGAACCTGGATTGAGGTGGAACACATTCTTCTTAGTAAAGCAAGAATCACAAGAAAGGAGAAGCAAGAATCCAATGAACTCAATTCTAATATGAAGGCAGTGTATGTATGAGCTAATACAAAGAGGGGAGTAGGGGAATGAGGGAGCAGGGAGAGGGGAGGCGGGAGGAGTATGAAAAGGTCATGGTGTATGGCACATCTCTTGGGGACAGGACACAATTATAAAAGGGACTTTACCTAACAAATGCAATCAGTGTAACCTAATTCTTTGTAACCTCAATAAATTCCAAACAATAAAAATCTACATGATATTATATGTGATTTATTATGTAATGTAATTAAATTATATTATGTCCTGTATAAACCATCAGGAATTATATACTTCACAAATCACTAACACATAAAAAGGAACTTAGAAACTTAATTTTTAACTTTATATCCTTTCCTATGATATATATTTTTAACAATATAACTTTTAAATTTAAAACAAGAACCAAATTATGTGTGTATCTAAATATTAAACAAATTAAGCAAAAAATTTAAATCATTGTGTTGAAGTATAGAGATTATAAGTGGTGATATAAATCAAGCTTGAAAGGTTATTTTTAAATGAATGTTTGTTTTAGAAACAAATAGCTCAACAGGTGGAAAGGAGAATCAAATATTTTACTGTTACTCTTATTGGCTAGCAGGCTGGTCATTGCACTCCACCTGCAGTTACCAGCAGACTTCAGGAAGTTTCTGCTATGCACAGGAGAAACCACATAAGCACAGAGGTAGCATCCTAAATGACTATAGAATGTGCAGAAAGAATACAGCTAAGACAAAATTTAGTAATGAACACTGTTCCAAATTAACAGCTCGAAGGTCACAAAAACCTAGTTTTCAATTCAGGACTCTACTTGTTTTAGAGAACAAAAGCAGCATGAAAAGCCTCTGTGCAGTTGTATTTAAAAGACAAATTCTGGGCAGTGCCTGTGGCACCAGCCCCATATGCCAGAGATGGTAGGTTCAAACCCAGCCCTGGCAAAAAACTGCAAAACATAAAATAAAATAAAATAATAAAAAATAAATTCTTCACTAGCCCCACGTAGAAAGGTGATCAAAAAGCAAATCAGAAAACCTAAATATTTTCCGTGAGTTTTCAGAACAAATACATACCATACATGCATATCTTGGCCATATTCTGAGTATTTGTATGAGCAAAATAGAGCCTAAGCCCCAATCCAATAGTTATACTAATGAAGGAAAAGTGAAATTAATATTCTAAAACAACATGCAACACAAAAATCATTTTTCCCCTGAAACGATTTTTATGAAGATCTGCCTTGCAAAGGAACTCTAAAGACAGTCATATGTCATTTAATGACAAGATGCATCCTGAGAAATACATTGCTAGGCAATCTCATCATTGTGCAAACAACACAATAGTGTGTATTTAAACAACCCTAGGTATCATAGCCTACTTGTACACCCAGGCTGTATGGTATAGCCTACTGCTCCTAGACTCCAAACCCACAGCTTGTTATGCTGAATACTGTAGGCAATGGTAATGCAATGAGAAGTATTTGTGTATCTTATCATACAAAATGTAATGCATTGTGCTATGATGTTACTACAGAATTTTTTAGCTCTATTATTTTTTTAGGTCTCTTATGGGACCACCATGGTATATGTAATCCATCACTGACCAAAACATCATTATGCAACACATCACTGCACTTCAAAAAGATGAGAGCAACAGGCCCTGAAGTCTGAGAGTCTAGGAGGGTGATTAGGGTCCTTTGCCTTGCCTCTCTCCTATTCCCCTCCCCTGAGCACAGACCCTACAAGGACCACTCAACTAAGGTACAGAGTGACTGCAGTGGCTCTGGTATGCCACCATCCAGGTCACCCCATGGACAAGTGGGGAAGGACAGAGAGCTCCCTGCTCCTCACTGGGATGCACCACCTTTTGCCGGCCTGTTAACATCTTCACTGCAGTGAAGTGCAGTGCCTAGTACATTCACCAAGTGCCTACTATTTGCTCTAAGCTTTACAGATATTAGGTTGAAATAGGAAGAAAAGTCCCTGCCCTGTCCTCAGGGAGCTTACATTCCAGGGAAGAGAGACAAATAATTAAAAAGTCAACAAAGACAAGAAAATAACTTCACATAGTGTTTGGTTCATGAAGAAATGAGGTGATTTAATCAGGTGGTACAGGGTGGGGGCTGGTACTTTAGATGGCACGGTCTGGGAAGGCCTCTCTGAGTGGGATGCAGGCCTGTCGTTCTCTTGTATGTCCAGTCCCCTAGCAGATAGCCATACTTCCTCCTGCTGCCAGGGGTGCCAGCAGGCCTGGCTGCAGAAAAAGAATTTAAAAGGCCTGCAGAAAGGCACAGAGGTGGGAGAAAATGGCCAGAGCCGCTGTCCTATAGGAATAAGGCTTATGAGTCCTGGTGATTAAGCTCTGATTTTGACTTAAAAGCTTGGGCTGGTTTCTGATACTTACAAATTTTGTTAGTCCTAACATTTCAAAGTGGGCAGAATGGCATCCCAGGCCCTTGGTCTGGTGAGTAAGACAAGCTTGCAGGACAGAGCCCCAGAGGTTCATCAAATTCAATATTCTTCATTAATGTATTGCTACTTCCAAAAAGAAGAAAGATAATAAACTTTTTGTAGAATGCTTCAACTTTGGCTGTTTGGACTCTACTGCATTTGGTTCTGGGAGGGCTCTGAAGGTGGCGTCTAGAAGCCGTGGGTTTCTAGATGTAAGCATCACAGGCCTCGAGCCTCCCTGACAGATGAGCACCCAGCCTGGCCAGTCTCCTGATCCAGGCGCAGGCTTGTCTGGAGGACAGCTCTCCCATTTTTGTTCCATGGCTTTCCTTTTCTCTCATCTGTGTGGAAGCATTTTTATCTAGAACACAGGCCCCTTTCCTTCTTCACAAACCTCAGGTCTGGACTTCTCAGCTTCCTGCATGGGCAGCAGAGGCAGGTGCCCTTCAGGGCCAGCATATTTGCTTCTTGCTACTGCTTTACATCCTTGTGGAAGGATTAGGATGCCCGTAACTTTCGAACAGTTTCCAGTTACAGGCTGAGCTGTATGAGCTCAACTTCGGAATCCCTCAAAATGGCTGGAGAGCTGCTGAAAACAGAACACTGACCCCAGCCCCACAGTCTCTGAATCTGTAGGACTGGGGGAGAAGTACTGAGAATTTGTATTTCTCACAAATTCCCAGGTGTGGCAGTCTGAATAGTGGCCGCCAAAGTTACTTAGGTCCTAATCCCTGGAACCTGTAAATATTACCTTGTATGGTAAAAGAGACTTTGCAGATATGATTCAGTTAAGGTTCTTGAGATGGAGAGATTATCCTGGATTATCTGGTGGGCCCAAAATGTAATCTCAAGGGTCTTTATGAGACTGAGGCGAAAGGGAAGATTAGGTGGCTAAAGAGAAGGCAAGGTGACAGTAGAAGCAGAGATTGGAGTGACATGGTCACAAGCCAAGGAATGCTGGCAGCCACCAGACTCTGGGAGGGCAAGGAACAGCAGATTCTCTACAGGAGCTTCCAAAAGGCACCAGCCTGCTGATATCATGATTTTAGCCCCCTAAGACTCAGCTCAGACTTCTGGCCTCCAGAACTATAAGAAAATAAATTGTTTTAAGACACTAAATTTGTGGTAGTTTGTAACAACAGCCACAGGAAACTAAAACAACAGGGGATGCTGTTACGGCTGGTTGGGCCCACACTTTGAGAACTACTGCATATCCATTCCTGGCCACACTTGCTGCCACTGGGAGGAACAGTGACAGTGGGAATGGTCCCCTGAAGACATGCTGATGACTCTGACAGTGTACCACCCAGTGAGCACACACCACACCTCAACTTGGCAAAGGGTTAACAAGGTAAATTCCAAACCTGACCTGCCTCTTACTGGCCCAGTGGCTTAGCCAGTCCTTCAACCTCTCTGCCTCAGTTTCTTCACCTATAAGTTGAGTATAACACTACCAACCATGAAGTACTCTCAAGAGCATTAAACAAAATAGTGTGTGTAAGCTCTGCTGGGCTCACAGCAAACAATTTCCACACATCTGCTGCTATTGTTTTGGTTGTTACTCTATAAACACCTTCTCCAGTGGCTGAATGCATATCCCCCACTCAGACCCACAGAAACTTCCTTCCTGATGATGTGTTTCTTGACCCAAATCAATAAGTCGCTCTCTGAGACTTGACCCTGTTGTCTATGAATTAACAGAGAGGATAGTAACAAAACATAATAAAACATTTTTTAAAAGTCATAGGTTCCGCCTTACATAGCACATATGGCTCATCAGACTAAATCCTGCTCACCATCACTGTCTTCTGGTAGACCCACAGCAGATGGGTTCCACCTGTCCGTCCCTCACACCTCTTCACTTCCCAGTCCTTCCCATACCCCCAAGCACACCGTGGAATAAAACCCAACCTCCCTGGAACAGCCTAGAAACTCTCCAACACTGGTCTCATTTCTCATGGCTCTCTCCCACCCACAAGGCCAATCCACTCCAACCTTGCTAAATGACTCCCAGCTCCTCAGAACCCATTGTTGTTTCTGCCTCCACCAGTGCTACCTCCTCTGCCTTGAAAGCCCTTACCAGGTCCCACCTTCTCCACCCTCAGAACAGCCACAATGGGCTGAACTTCTCCAGAGAGGAGTCCCATCTTCCCTCCTGGGGGTGGAATAAGCCTGGCTGTCCCTGCTCTGAAACCAAGTGAGAGAAGTAGACTTGGGAGCTTCACCACCCAGAGGGTAGACTTCCCCCTAAACCTAACAGACTGCCTGTGTTCAAAACCTATTTCCAGAGGCCATCTACAGCAAACCCACAGCCAATATCATATTGAGTGGAGTTAAATTGAAATCATTTCCACTCAGAGCAGGAACCAGGCAAGGTTGCCCATTGTCTCCACAGCTTTTTAACAGTGTAATGGAAGTCTTAGCTATCACAATTAGGGAAGAAAAGGCAATCAAGAGTATCCATATAGGGTCAGAGGAGATCAAACTTTCACTCTTGGCAGATGATATATTGTATACCTGGAAAACACCAGGGATTCAACTACAAAACTCTTAGAAATGATCAAGGAAAACAGCAGTGTCTCAGGTTACAAAATCAACACTCATAAATCTGTAGGCTTTATATATACCAACAATAGTCAAGCTGAAAAAACAGTCAAGGACTCTATTCCATTCACAATAGTGCCAAAGATGAAATATTTAGGAGTTTATCTAACAAAGGATGTGAAAGATCTCTATAAAGAGAACTATGAGACTCTAAGAAAAAAAATAGCTGAAGATGCTAACAAATGGAAAAACATACCATACTCATGCCTGGGAAGAATCAATATTGTTGAAATGTCCAGTATGGATGTCCCAAAGCAATATACAATTTTAATGCAATCCCTATTAAAGCTCTACTGTCATCCTTTAAAGATCTCGAAAAAGTAATACTTTGATATACAAGGAATCAGAAAATACCTGAAATAGACATTACTCAGAAATAAAAACAAAGCAGGAGGAATTATGCTACCAGACCTCAGACTATACTATAAATTGACAGTGATTAAAACAGTATGATACTGGCACAAAAACAGAGAAGTAGATGTGTGGAACAGAATAGAGAACCAAGAGATGAACCCAGCTACTTACCATTATTTGATCTTTGACAAGCCAATTAAAAACATTCAGTGGGGAAAAGATTCCCTATTTAACAAATGGTGCTGGGTAAACTGGCTGGTGACCTATAGAAGAATGAATCTAGACCCACACCTTTCACCATTAACTGAGATAGA
>CAUYQV010146140.1:0-11288 GCA_963574575.1 Galagoides demidoff | reverse complement strand
AGCCACGTACACCTAAGGTGGCGGGTTCGAATCCCCAGCCCGGCCTGCCAAACAACAATGATGGCTGCAACCAAAAAATGGCCGAGTGTTGTGGCAGGCGCCTGTGGTCCCAGCTACTTGGGAGGCGGAGGCAGGAGACTCGCTTGAGCCCAGGAGTTGGAGGTTGCTATGAGCTGTGATGCCATGGCACTCTACCCAGGGGGATAGCTTGTGGCTCCTTATCAAAAAAAAAAAAAAAAAAAAAAAAAAGAAACATAGCAGTGGCCAAGCAACTCTCTTCCACTCCCTTCACCATGGATATAAATATCATATATTAGCCTAACACAAAGTTGCTGAAAAGTCAAATTTTTCTACACTGTATGCGTCAAATCCAAGAAAGTACTGGAGCTAGCTATTACAGTAAGAGAAGTCATTAGCAGTGCACAGCTGCTATAAAGAGCAGGAGCAAAGTAACACAAAATTACCAGGAGAGATGTTTTACATGTAACAGATGTAGCAGAGTTTAGAAACATGCAGATTTTTTTCCCACAAAGGAGTTACATAGCAATTATGGAGGTTTTTCACAGCATTTACATGAAGCATAATGAAAACAAGGACCTGGTTATCTTTTACATTTTACAAAGTACTTTGCAGTGAGGAGTCCCATTCTCTCCAAGGAGGACCTAACTCAGTGTAATCAAAGAACTTCAGGTGTAGAAACAAAGGATTTCTATCTGTTCAAAGAACCTATATTCATTGGCTCTCCAATCCTTGGATGCTGTATATTGATCGCATTTTTCATAATTGTGGGCCTTCCCAGCTGTCCATTAAAAAGAAAAAAGCCCCAAAGGCATTAATACAACTCACCTCCTTGGGAAACTGAGTTTCATGACAATTCTTACCCATTTCTTTTTAAAAAATGTGATAAGCACTGATATCTCCTTTTTTATTATAAAATAATTTATAACCTATGGTTTGGAAAATACCGGTTAAGAGGCTTGTGGCTGCCTTTGGCTCTTTTCTCTAGACTGAGATAACAGGGTGGTCACCAAGTAATTATTCTGATAGGTTAACGTCTGTAAGAACATAAGCAGTGCTAGCCAAATTTGGAATATTAGGAGCTATCTTTTGGAACTGTGTTAAAAACTTGAGGCATGTTCTCGTGGATAGTTTTGAGGGCAGAGAACTTTTAAAAATATATTTGAAACGAGTGAATATTCTTTTGTTTCCTGGTTTTAAGGCCATTTGTTTGGCATGTGTTTTTTCAGGCTGCGCTATTCAGGTATTTTATGCTGCGAGACTGTACCTTTTAGCATGTTAGTCTGAGATTCACTTCATTGATTTTCTTTTTTTTAATCTTGTGGATATGACCTCCCCAGCAGTGGACTAAGGTGGGGCCTCTATTATAATATACTGCGACTGACCCAGACTGCTCAGCAGCAGCTGTCTGTATTGTTTAAAGCAGTCTTTCAACATGACCAATCAAACTCTTTGTTATCTAACACCCCTATTCTGATCTGTTGCCTCTATTTCACTTTTCCAATTATGTGAATGACAGAAAACAAAGAATAGTCATAAATAATGTTAAATCTGATTTTATAAGAACTCATGGGGTTTGCCTGAGGCCTTCTGATTTTGTCTTATAGATAATCTCATTTGAAATTCCTTGTAGTACTGCCAGGGTCATTTAGATGCTGATAATATCATCTGATCCTGGAGTGGCTTTTCTCCATCAGAACTGGCATTTCAAATTTAATGTGATTTTAATAGGTGTTAAAACCCTTTAAAGGGACATTGGGTATATATGCTAAAGTTACCTACTTAGCACTCTGATAAACAGTTTAATAAGAGTAAAGCTTGTTTGTATTATACTATCTGTAAAACAAAGCTGGAACTCTCAGAATGAATATTCTGAATAATAATAGGCACACAACCACAGGAGAGGGCCAAAGTACAACATGAGGTTTAAAATACAGTACAAATACAAAAAAAAAGAACAAAGAAAAACACTAGAATTTGATATACCCTGAATTCCTAGGAGATAGCAAGCCAAAGCCCCCCTGCTCGACAGCACCCATGTCAGAAGCTGTCTAAAGAACACTGGAGGCCAACTGTCCTACTGTTCTGTGGCTCAATTCGAAAAAATAATTCAACAAAAACACATCTAGAAATATTTCAGATTACTCAGTTCCACAAAGCAAGCTGAGAAGAAAATATTTTGGACCTGGTCACCGAGTATTAGAGTGAGTAGGTGTAACATGGCTGTTGTCTCAGTTCAGGAAGCCTACAGCTGTGTCAAGGAGACTGCCCTACAGAACACTGACGGGGTCAGACCGCGACTGGAGCCCAGAGATTGTGCAGGGTCGGACACAGAGCTGCCCTTGACAGGCGCTGGTTACCCTGCATCTTCCTGCTTCCACCCACTCTTGATCAAGCTACAAACTGCTGCCAGACTGATTTTCCCCAAATGTTGTGTTGACTTTGTTATTCCCTTACTCAGAAACCTCTGGAGTCATTCCAAATTCCTTAGCCAGGCTTTCAAGGTCCCATGCTCTTTCCCACTCACTCTGTTCCCAAGCCCAGACAGTTTTAACTCTGTGCCCTTTAAAAAGACCATATGATTTCCTGCTTTTTGCTTCATTGCCATTTACCTCGCTAAGAATCTCTGTTCTCTTCTTCTAGCCACATATCTTTGCCTTAAATGACTGCCCTTCCCATCCAGAAACCAAACCCAGCTTTGGGGGTAAACACAGCACCTGTCATCCTGCAGCTGGTCTTTAACAGAGAATCGGTTTTCACGTGTGGTTTGTGAAATTCGGCTCACTCACTTTTTTTCCTCTCTCTTCATAAAAGCATCAACTTCACTATGACTTTCTTCATCGTGAGGGTTTAGGGATATTTTTAAAATATTTGAGGCCCAAACTGGCATCTTGTCATGAAAGCTCAGGAAGCTCCAGAGAGTCATTTTCTGCCCTCTATTAGACGGCTATCTTTGCACAGCATGACACCCCTGACCAGGACCTCATCACGTGTCATCAGCAACCCTGGACGCCTCCACTCATTACTTAAATTGATCGTGGCCACTGGTCCCTCAGAGCATGGGCTCAGGTGGACAAAGCTTTGTTCTCTTGATTTAAGATGAACAAGTAGCCCAAATGTAGCTCAGATGGTTAATTGCAATGGCATCAATCCCCCCCAAAGGATCTTGTCAAGAGCCTGTAGCCTCACCTCTGTAGTCAGCCTTTAAACTTCTGATTCTCCCAGCCCCTGCCTATTAATTCTTTTGACCTATGGAGCTTTGGAGCACCCTCCTTCTGAAAGAGCATGCTAACCCTGTGCCTTCAGAAGCCGTCTGCATTCTGACTGTGGGGGGCTGGGGAAGAGGCTGTCAATCTCTTTCTGTGACTCTGAGAAACCACTCCCCGGGAAGGACAGTGAGGCTGAAGTTAGCTCAGGTAGCCAAAGGAACAGTGCCACGGAACACTATCGTGAGACAAAGATTAATGTTATTTCCAGTGACTGCAAAGTCTGCTTAGAGGTATGTCATTGCCAGCTTTTCACCGCCTCCAAAATTTATCTGACAAGGACAAAAAGCTAGCTTTCCGCCTCACTTCTAGACAAAGATTCAAAATTACCACTGAGTCGTTTCTCTCATTCTTTATAGCAGCTAAGTTCTGAAACTATGACAGTTATTTACCAAAATTTTTTTTCTTCCAAGATTTTCAAACAAGATGGGTAAACAGAACTTTTGCTGAAATGACCAATCAAAATTCATAGGTGCTTTTCTCTTCTGAGCTTCTTCAGAACTTTATCCCTGCACAACAGCAATTGTTTCACTTTGTCTGTTTTCTACTTTCAATTGCATACACTCTGGTCTGTCCTTCACCCTCCAGACTACACTCTGTGAGGGTCAGGATTGTCTAACTCATCTCTGCACCTTACATCATGGCCAGGGAATGGTAGGTATTCAGCAACTATTAGATGAATTGTCTTATCTCTCAACAGCCAGGTATCAACTTTTAAAGTAGTATTTCTCTATAATATTAACACTTTGACTAATTTTAGGCCTCTACTGAAATATTGGAGAAGATTTTTTTTTTTTTTTTTGAGACAGAGCCTCAAGCTGTCACCCTGGGTAGAGTGCCATGGCTTCACTGCTCACAACAACCCCCAACTCCTGGGCTCAAGCGAGTCTCCTGCCTCCACCTCCCAAGTAGCTGGGACCACAGGCGCCCGGCTATTTTTTTTTTTGTTGTTGTTGCAGCCATTATTGTTGTTTGGTGGGTCCGGGCTGGATTCGAACCTACCACCTTAGGTGTATGTGGCTGGCGCCTTAGCCGCTTGAGCCACAGGTGCTGAGCCAGAAGATTTTTTTTTAAAGTCAAAGATTCTCAGCTACCGAAGAAGGCTCTAGAACATTGTTTTTCAACCTTTTTTTATCTCACGACACACTTGAACCTGTAGTTAAACTCTGAGGTACACTTACATTATGTTGGTTAAAAAAGAGAATATACTTAACTGTGCTTTGAAATTTTTTTGGAAAATAATTTAATTAATGATCCTTCAAATTTTTTGAGGCACAACTAAGATCTTAGGGCACAACGATTGAAGATCATGGCTCTGGATCATAAAGACCATGTCACCGTCACCTGGTACTCTTAATGGAGGCTCCTCATTTTAGCTGATATCTCCCCAACCCCCCCTTTTTTCCTTTTTTGCCAAGGCACAGTTGCACGATCAGTTTTAGACAGACAGGCTAGCAAACTGGGTTATTCTGCTTCTGACTTAAGCTCAATATGGGACACTATTGTAATGAAAAGTCTGGGTGGCGTCAAGGTTCCAGTCTCATGGCCCTAGTCTTAAACCCTACTGCTGCCATTTCAAAACTTAGCCACATAGTGCCTTGATGTTCTCATGAGTAAAGGTTGCTTGTCTATAAATTGGAGACAGTAAGACAATACCTACCGGGGCGGGGGGGCGGGTGGGTTAGTTTTGAGGTATGAATGAAAGAATTCATACCCCATGCTATGTAAATACTGGCTGCCATTATTCCACAAAATGTGTCTGGAAATCTGGAGTTGAGATTGCTTTAACTCTCATACCATAATATAGGTTTATAAAAATTATTGGCAAAAATCTTTTTTTGCTCAGTCTTATATAGCTTGTTATTATTTCTTTTATAAAATAGCCTTAACAGTTTCTTATGTATTCTATTACCAGTTTCCCTTTGAGTCAAGTTTTAAAAAGGAATATTACTATTTTAAAATACTTTAAATTTTCACTTATAGGGTGACAGTATATTGGCGAGCTGTCCTACTGTCTTTTTCTCCCCTTTATGTGGCTGCTTTGCTGTTTGTTTTTTGAAGAAAGGATATTCTTCTTATTCTGAATTTTAAACCTTTCAAACCAGGGAAGATTGTGAAATGGTTACCATAGAATGATGCCTCCTTTCCTGCCTGCCCTCCCCATTCCACTCCCCTAACTGTCAACTAATAAAATTTAGGCTGGAAAGTTCAATGTACATGACCAACGCTTTTAGCCACTGTTTTTTTTTTTTAAGGATAGAAATAGAGCACAGATGCCCACGATTTGTTAACAGGCATGATTTTGATGCAGCAAAGCCCATTTTAAGTCAGATCAAGTTTACAGAGGTGTAGCTGATTATTTTGAATAATTAAATGGTGTCAAAACCAGCTGTGATGGATAGCACTGGGGTCTCAAATCATAAATAATTGAGAAACCAGAGTTGCATTTGATCATCCTGATCAAATTCTGCTCTCTAGAGGATAAATGTTTGTCCTGAATACCATCAACATTGTTAAATGCCTCAATATTCTTGCTCAGTCATCCAGCCAACAGTCAATTGAACTAAATCACTTTAACACCACACACATTTGCTTGTCCTCATGAATACAAAATGTTTGACTTAAACCATGTTCTTTGTAGTTGAATAGGCACCTTTTTTGGTAAGCCTCTAATAGCCACATTAAATACTTGACATGCTTTAGTTTGTTCCATAAAAACATACGACTTTGCAGAATGAATCAGAGGTTCTATCACCTTTGCTTTCATTCTGTGCAGAACAAAACAAACAAACAAACAAAAAACTAAGAGAGACTTAATTTAAAACGAGTTGTCAATATAATTGCCTTTATGATAGCCTTTGGGGATTCCAAATTTGCATACAGACAGGGGCTTTTCGTCCTGTTTTTATTTCTCATTGTTCATACAAGATAATTGCACCTTCCAGCTGTATAACTCCTAGATGACCCCAAAGTGCTAACCTTCCATTCATTTCAGTCCCATCGCTGATTTTGTTAAGAGGTGAGCTAGCATCATCATCATCATCATCATCATTTCCATTTTAAAACAGAAATGAGACAGAGAAAGGAGTCGACTTAGCCACAAAGCTAGAAGACAGCTGAGCTGCCATGAAAACTTGGCCTCCTCGGCACAACTCTTGCTGCCAGAGATGTGCCTTAGTTAAGCGCCTCAGTGAAGAAAAGGGCAGTCTGTTTAATAGCTCCTCATTGACACCCTGTCACTGCTGAACTGGCAGGGAACCCAGAGCTGGCAGGGTGGTGCATGCTGCTCTCTACCTTGTTTCCTACACACCAGTTCTTAAAATCCGAAGGCTGTGTTAACCCACGTCTTCTCTCCAAGGATTAATAATAAGGAAAACAACAACAATCAGCCTTTGCATGGCTCTTAACAAGTAGCCCAGCCACTTGAGAAGACGGTAACCATTTCGTTTTTTCCAACAACTTTTAGGATGTGGGTACCATTAGTGGCCATTTATTAAAATGGGGAAACTGGGGACCAGAGATGAAGTGTTTGGCCCAAGGATCACAGAGCTCACTACGACTGGTGGAGCCAGCATCGCCTCCCTCAGATGCCAAACCTGTCTCGGGCGCGCCGCATGCCCCGCTGGGAAGACGTGGGATTAGGGAGCTCTGCGTTATGACTGTTGTTCCCAGTTAGAAGATGAAGAAAGAATCTGAAAAACAACCCCCACCAGTTTGCCTCTTTTCTAACACCAAGTCTGGTCTTTCACAGAAGTGGATGGTCGGGATGAGCACACCCGACCCATTTTCAGCTGGTCAGTTGGTTTTATTGGGAAAGGCAGGCCTGTTAAAATCACGAGTGACACTCTGGTTCCCCTGAAGATTGTGTCAATCTTAACACATTTCACTAAAATTACAATCCCTGCTTTCCACAGTTACTAATTTGTTATACTTGGAATAAATTCAGTTTGAGTTTACAAAGATCTCCAAAAAATAAGAGTGCGTTTTCTGGAAATTCATTTCCAGTTTTGAAACATACCTCAAAATCCTCAGAGAACCCGTGCTGGTTATTAGAATAGAGCTCACCGATGTGTTTACCAAACTGTTTGACAGGAATGGCTTCCATGTCATCTGGGGGAAGACAGTAATATTAAAAGTCACACAAAATACTTCCATGAAACAAATGATACTGATAAAGCGAATCACACATATCTGAGGCAAATACTTGATTTTTGCAAAGCATGGTGTAATTTGTTACATCACCTGAAGGAGATGTCCTAAAGGAAAGTCTCAGGATTTACTGTACATTAGGATCTCATCGTGACTCTGATGCCTGTAAGCCTGGTTAAATACAGTTTTTAAAGAAGGTACACAGAGAATTCCCTTTACTTTTTATATTCACGGCAATTTACACAGTCAAATTACCACATCATACTCTGAGCAGTCTGAATTTATCAAGGGTACCTATTTGCCAAGACATTTTATCACAATCTGTTTTTTTGTTTCTGTTTCTTAGAAAATCATTATTCAATGGGGTCCAGCTTGAACTTGGAACAATTAAGTTCTATTTCCAACCTTTTAAAAAGTCTCAGTAAGCTTTTATATACAATTACAGATAGATGCCCTTGTACCAGCTGGCTCTGGGTACAATGCCATCTATCTTTAAGGATTCAAAATTTTAGCTCAAGACAGCTGTGTCTACCCGATGCCAAATAATCAGTTTGACTGAATTAACTGGATTTTTTTTTTTGGTGTTGACAGCCTAGGTACAGATTCAGGAAGACTCCACATTCCAATTCACTGCAGTGCTGTCACTTCCAAAGGACACTTTCTCTTCCGGATCCCAAGTATGTTTTAAGCTTATTTATCCGGATCTTGTCTGATACTTGAGTACCTCTGTAAAAACAGCCACACCCAACGAACTGGAGCTCCCCAACTTCCTTCCCCCTTCTCTCTCTCGACCCTCCCCCGCAAATATTTCCTTTAAAAAAATACTCCGCTGAATTTGAGATAAACAACAGACATGACATTTACTTTATTCAGAGTGAAAGATCTTTGGCAAACGCACAAACATCTAAACTGCCACAGATGCTTTTCTTAGCAAAGGGTATGAAGATCTGTATGTGTAAATGAGGTCCTACTTTGGCAAGAATTTTATAGATCCAGGCCTGACAATCTGATTTCTCTTTATCTGGTGACAGTTAACATTGACTATGTCATTCCTTCTCTTCTTTCTTTCCAGAGAGCAAAGCTCTAGGGTGGCTTTTTGCATCTATTGACATTTTCAAACTCGAATCATTCTTAAGCAGAAAATAGCATCTCTTATAGTTTGTCTAAGGAAGGTGACTTATCTGTTCATAATCTGAGTTGCTTAGTGCAGAAATGTTACTTATCCAATTGGTGATGCTTTGTAAAGACAAGTTCTTTCTGTGTGAACAATTGAAGTCCTAATCATTTTAATAGGCAACCTTATGAAAAAAATTGCCAAGTTATTTACAAATATTTCAGAATTGAAGATGTTCATGAATATGCAATCATTTTGCACGCCCAAGAAATCTATATCTCCCGTGATGTAACCGGCATTAACAGCATGAGCAGAGCCAAAATGTTTCTCCAGAATATTTAGCAGAATGCACAGTTCAAAAAAAATTTCCAAACTCATCTGATCACTTCACTTAAAATGTTTAGAAGCAAATTCTACAATAATGATAAGTGACCATGAAATAATCTCAAGTTAAGCTGAGAAAACGGTTAAGATATACAAAGTTGGAGAGTCTCTACAAGATTAACCTAAGGATAAACTCATTTTCAAAAAAGAGCCAAGATGAGTCACAAACACCGTAAAAACCCTAGAATCTAGACTATAGCAAGTCTTTTCTATTTATATAAAAATGAAAGAAAGATAGAACACTTTTCAAGGGCAGAGCAACAGAGTTAATAACATTAATAGGTCAAGAGCAACATTTATTCCATAACGATAGTTTAGAATTTTACATTCAAGAAACTCAGTCATGATTAAGGACATGGCCTCTAGTTCAAAGTTAAAAAAATAAATACATGTCAGCTTTAGAGCTGTTTTAATGTATAAGGTGAAAACTACCTTTCAAAAGCTGTAGCCTACCTCAAATCATTAAAAGAAATGCTTTTAGGTTAACCATTATTTTTTCTTGCAAATTGCTCAACTGTAATATCCAGGCTAATGTCACACATGCCCAGAAATCAATATGCCTGCTACCCGCATGGCGAGATGCAGCAAAACCCCAGCAGAACTCAGCATGATAATCATGGAAAAAGACGACTCACTGGTCTCTTGTATTTTGCATCTTCATCTGAGGAAATGTTAGCCACACCCTCTGGGTTTCCAGCCACCACCAATAGCATCATAGAACCACCAGAGAGGTAGATATGAGTAGAGATGTGTGCTGTGCTGGCCACTGCAGCTACCCACACGCAAAGTTATTTGCCTTTCAATCAAGATAAATAGCTGAGGGGTCATAAATCTTTCTTCTCTATACTAAGATGGATATAAGTCCATGATTAACTAGAAATCCTAATTGTTTTCCTCTCATACAGTTTTTCTAACAAATTCTCTCAACATAAGCCAGATTATAGGACAGCATCAGAGAACTCAGCTGCTCACTTTTTATGTAGAAAGATCTTGTGTGTTTTAAGAAGGTATTTATCCATAAGAAGGTATCTCCACCTAAACATCTGAGTTTTATCAAAGATCACAGAGAATATCAGCAGCACCAGCTAGGCCAGGCATTTTCTCACATGGCCTCCAAGTTCAGGTGGTGGCTGTGGACCAAAGGAGAAGAGTGCTGTGGCTCAGGAGAGAGAACGGGAGGCCACGGGATGAAGCATTTTCTGAGCTCCTAACACTCAGCAGGACTTTAGGCCATGGTCCCTAATCAAGAGCCATGTGTATACTGGAGAAGAGATGAACATAAAGTAAGTGCAAGAACAGTTTGTAATTATAGCATGAAGACTCCAAGTGACGTCAAAAGGATGGGCTTAAGGACCTAGGTGAGAATGTATGTCACTGAGGTGCTGGTGGTGGGAGAAGCATGAAACAAACAGGCTGGACTCAAAGTGAAGAGGTTTTCACTGATCCCAGGTTGGATGGGAGATTGTTCCCGTGTAACAAAAGAACAGGGTCATGAGCCCTTACTGGTTGTTATGGACAGGGCTTAATGCTTTTCATACACTTTCCTTTATGAAACCAGGTGAAGGGAACGTGTTATCCTTAAAATACATTTAAGGAAACTGAGACTTGTCCAAAAAGACACAGGTAAGTGTTAGAGCTGAAATTTGGACCCAGGTCTATTGAACCCAAAGCCTGTGCTCCTGTCTACTGTGATATATTATTTGTCTTCATTCTCAAAGCACCACAATTTCAAGGAAGAGCAAAAAGTGAAACAGAATTAACTTGGTTAAACTGGTAAAATATTACATTATAGTACAATTTATTGCAATAATTTTACTTTTAAAAATTTTTCACTGGGAGGTCGAGATGGGTGGATTCCCTGAGCTCACAGGTTTGAAATCAGCCTGAGCAAGAACAAGACCCCATCTCTAAAAATAGCCAGGTACTGTGGTGTCTGCCTATAGTCCCAGCTACCTGGGAGGCTGAGGCAGGAGAATCAGTTGAACCCAAGTGTTGGAGCCTGCTGTGAGCTATGACAACATGGCACTCTACGGAGGGTGACAAAGTGAGACTCGGTCTCAAAAAAAAAACCAAAAAATACAACTCACGTACAGTGTGAGTCTTGCCAGCTCTCCCATTTTCACACAACATCCTAGCCACATCAGACAACTCACCACTCCCTGAGCAAGGCAGATAGCTATGTAATTATTCATGCCTGCCTGCCTGCCTGCCTTCCGTCCTTCCTTCCTTCCTTTTTTACATAGAACATTTTTCTCCTTTTTGAGGATCCTCAACTACCATTCAAGGCTAACGTCAAAGGTCTTCCTCCATGAAGCTCTCCCTGATCTCTGCCTGTGCTTCATTCCCTGCAGTCGGAC
>CAUYQV010146139.1:0-18421 GCA_963574575.1 Galagoides demidoff | reverse complement strand
TGGCATCACAGCTCATAGCAACCTCCAACTCCTGGGCTCAAGCGAGTCTCCTGCCTCAGCCTCCCAAGTAGCTGGGACCACAGGCACCCACCACAATGCCCGGCCATTTTTTGGTTGCAGCCATCATTGTTGTTTGGCGGGCCCGGGCTGGGGATTCGAACCCGCCACCTTAGGTGTATGTGGCTGGTGCCTTAGCTGCTTGAGCCACAGGCGCCGAGCCTTAGCAGGTGATTCTTAAAATGGGGTCTGGCCCAGCAGGGTAGGCATCACCTGGGAAATTTAGTTAAACAAATCCCAGCCAGGCATGGTAGCTCACACAGGTAACCCCAACACTTTGGGAGACCTAAGTGGGAGGATCACTTGAAGGCAGGATTTTAAGATCAGCCTGGGCAACATAGTGAAACCCTGTCTTTACAAAAAATGGAAATATTAGGCAGGGTGGCATGTGCATGTGGTTCCAGCTACTCAGGAGGCTGAGATAGAGGCTCACTTGAGCCCAGGAGTTCAAGGCTGCAGTGAGCTATGACACCCCCACTGCACATCAGCCTGGGGGACAGAGTGAGACCCTGCCTTGACCTACTGAATCAGAGACCAGGGGATAGACCAGCAGCCTGTGTCTGGGCACATCCTCCAGGAGACTGTGGACTTGATTAAGTGTGAGAGTCACGTGTCTAACAGCTTTTGGGGTCAGAGTTTTCCAACCACACAGAGCCCCAGGGATGCTGATTAGCATACACATCCCCAGGATCCTCTTGTGTAGATCCTGATTCAGGAATATGAGGCAGGGTATATTAGGGGGGGGTGTCATATTTTTAATAAATCTCTCAGTTTGTATGATTATTTCCCACATCTAAAAACATTGAGTAGAGAATTGAGACAGCACAGTTGATGCTCTCACCAAGCTGTGAGTCACTCGGGTCTGGGCCAGTCATAAGATAATTGAAAAGGAATTGATTCTTAATTACCTAGAACATCCGAGCTCTGACCGACGTGACCTTTTCAGCCCTCTGAACTGAGAGGAGGCCACCTCCCCAGTCCAGGGAGCTGTGGGAAGAGCCCTCACACCATGAAGACTTGAATCACTTTAAATCAATTTGCCTCTTATTAAAATGTACTTCAGTTAAAAAAATCATTTCAGCTCTTAAGCCACAAAAGGATACCCAATCATTTTCAGCTTCCTGAGTGTTTCAGCTGATTAAAAAGGTTTTAAGGAGCATGGTAAATATTTTACCAGAAGGATAAGTTATTCAGTAAGGAGATTATTTATTAAAAACTAGTAATTTATTAGTTCATTTATCTTTATTTTCATGAAAGTGCCTTTTTAATCTGGGCACACTGTTTTCTCTCTTCCTTCAGCACGTTAAGCTATGACTTGATAACTCTGTAATACATAAAGATATTTAAATATAATTTAACTTGTGAAAATAAGATTTTACTAATAACAGGAAAGATAGCTATAAGATTACACTTTTAAAGAACTTCTGGCAGCTTCTAGGCACAGTTTCTTGCATTTAAAAAGCAATCACTTGTGCTGTTTTGAAGAAAGAAGAACATTCTCGTTTATCTTTTTTTCTTATAGGTAGAAAGGAAAGCATTTACCGAGTAAGGCCAAAAACCAAGGCACTGAGTTCAAGTACTTAGGGTTCAATGTTTTATTTCTATAATAAAAACATGAGAATACTTTCAACAGTGACTAAAAATGGCTTAAACCACGAAGGTGCTGTGTTATCTTATGAGTGAGAAGCCCAGAGCGGCAGACCTGGGGGCGAGGGACTTGCCAGCCTCCAGTCTCCTGCTGTCCCTCATAGGGACACAGTGTCTCCAAACATGGCATCTGTGGACCAGCCCAACACCCACCCCCAAAACCCTCCCTCCCTGTCCACCTCCGTCATGGGTGGATTTGTGTCCCCACCCGACCCTAAAAGATATGCTCTCGTCCTAACCCTCGGTACTTGTGAATTTGTAGTCCATAGTCCACCGATGCGGTCACGGTAGACTATGGTGAGTCGTCGTGCAATGACTGGTGTCCTTGTAAGGGGGTGAAGCCTTGTGAGGACAGAAGCTGAGCCTGAGGGATGTGTCCACAGACCTGGGACACCTGGGGCCATGGCAACAGCAAGGCTTCTCCCTCAGAGCCCTAACGAGGACCCAGGCCCGCAGATGGTGACAGTGAGAGAATATATTTTATTGTCTTGGGCCCCCCAGTTTGTGGCACTTGGCTGTGGCAGCCGTGAGAAAGGGGAGAGCACCAGTGAAGAGGCTGGGAAAGCTCAGGGTGCACCCTCCAGCCCCTCAAGAGCTTTGGCAGAGCTCTAGAAGCCCATGGAAACCTGCCCCTTAGGCTCTGGGAAGGCTCCTGCTTCCTAATAAGAGGGACAGATATCTCCCCTGCATATCTGCATCCAAACTAGCTTCTTACAAGGACCCCAGTCACTGGATTAGGGCCCACCCATATCCATTACAACCTCATCTTAACAAATTATATCCACAAAGACCCTATTTCCATTCACAGATACTGGGGATTAGGATGTCACCATGTCTTTTTGAGGGACACAACTCTGCCCACAACACTGTGCCTCAGTTTCTCCAACGTCCATGTTTGGGGCCACTAATCCAAATGTTAAGTACAGAGAAAGAGGCTCTAAGCGGCCCAGCTTGGCGGAGTGTCTGCCTCTGGTCCAAGCAGGCCAGTGGACAGTTTCCACAATGGAACAACAGATGGAAGCTTGAGAACCTCCCAGGTGGCATCTGCCACACAATATTTATCGCAGAGTATACCCCCAGTTGGTGGCATTTATAATGACACATGGCACCAGAAAGTATTCATCCTACTGCTATCTCCTGGGGAGTCCCTTAGAGAGTTTCACATCTGGGAAAGGGTTAAGGGGTTAAGTTCCTCGCCTACATGCCTTTGCTTCCCATATCTCAACCCAGCCGTTCCCCGGGCGCCATTTGTCCCTGCTCATCAGAGCAGGAGCTCCATCTACACCTGCATCATCCTCAGTCTCCCTTCAACTGGACATGGCAGTCCCCCCAAGACTCCCTTCTGTGCATGGGTTTGTCTGGCCAGCTCTGAACATTCTTGCTTTTCCCAGCACTCACTGATTCCTTTGGACTGCCTCGTGCTGACCAACTTGGTACTGTATAACCAGCTTTTGAAAAGAAATCATAACTGGTATACCAAGGCTGGACTTGGTGCGGAGAAATTAAGATTCCTTTTTTTTTTTAAAAAGGCAAGTACATTGGGAATTAAATTAGGTCAAAAATTCATTTGAGGCTTCTGACAACTCGTTTGCAGAAAAGTAATTGCTCTGGCACCGGCAACTTCAGTAATCAAATGAAACTAAAGAAAAACCGAAAATTGCAAAAGAAAGAGGGAAATATTAAACCTGAATTGAGTTCATTTTTCCCCAACATTATGAAATTTTGCAAACATACAGCAAAGCTAAAAGAATTTTCACGATGAACACCTGTCAGCCCACCCACCTGAATTCAACTACTAGCACGTGACTGGACTTGCTCTTGCATATCAGACTCGGGGATCTGGCTTGGCATGAATCAGCACGAGGCCGCTGGGGAGAAGACGGTTCCAGGCACACGCAGAGATGTGCCAACATCTCAAAAGAAAACTGTCCTCAAACAAACCTGTGTCATCAGCATCCAAAGCCCTTGAAGAGGCCAGCATTGCCTCCAGAATCCTTGGGAGGATCCTTTCTCTCCCCGTAGCACCAGCAGCCTAAATTTAAAAATAAAGGAGTTAGTGCACATTTCTTCTTTTTCGCAGTTTCTTCTGATGACTTAGTGTAGTAAAATGTGGCTACCTGCAGTAACTAGTTTATGAAACTGTGCAGTCAGTTGAAACATTCTTGCATCTGTTTAAATAATTGAGTAAACAGAAGCGATGTCTCCAGACCCTGCAGCTGACAACTCTGAGAACCGTCTAATGGGCTGCACTGGCTTTTCTGGGCTGACCTAGAAACATAATCATCTTTGCAAGTTCTGTGCCAGCATCCTGCCTGGCATGAAGTCATGCTCAGCAAACATTCAATAATTAGAGGTATGTGTATACTAGAAAGCTGGTGTCAGAGAAAGCTATCTCACCTTAAGGAATCTTTTTTTTTTTTTTTTTTTAGGAGATAAGGTCTTCCTCTGTCACCTGGGCTAGAGTGCAGTGGCCTCATGACAGCTCACTGCAACCTCAAACAACTCTGGGCTCAAGTGATCCTCCTGCCTCAGCCTCCCGAGTAGCTGGGACTACAGGTGCCCTCCACCACCCCCAGCTAATATTTCTTCTTTTGGTAAAGATGAGAATCTCACTTATTGCTTAGGCTAGGAAGGGGATTGCAAGAATGTCCTCTGGGGATGTTGCACAGATTGAAAGAAGGTCAGGAACGTGCAATGCTTAAGCACCATTCAGCCGGGTACGCGTGAAGAGGGAAGAGAGAGAAGAGAGACAGACTGACGGTCTCTACGCTAAAGCTGACAGCACAGCGGAGGGTGAGAGTTTATCTGTGCTGAGCGGTGTCCAGCCCTGCTCCAGAGCCATGCCCAGACCTCCAGCTACGGCCAGCAGAGGACAGTGTTGCACAACTAAAGCCCCCAAACCCCAAGGACTACTTCACTGGCAGGTATGGCAGAGACTGCATGAAGGTCCTCCTGATTCTCCAAACTAAAGCAAACAAAGCCCCAAGAAGTGACACCGAAGAGGCACGTGACCCGAATGCAAATAAAGCAGCAGCATGCAGAAATCACTTCCTCCCTACCCACATAATTTCACCCTTGAAACCCCAGGAAGAGCAACTTCAGAGCCCTGAGTGCCTCTCCCCAGGCTGGGAAGAATGCTTGGTGGGCACTTTCGCGTACAGCATTACATTTGACTTTCAGATCACCTGAAAGGCAGGCATTTTTGTATATTCCTTTGTTACTAAACATTAGAGTAAAGATGCCGGATTCCCTTCCAGCCCACTCCTGCCCACATGGCCAATACCTATGTGTGCTTAGTCTCAGCTCAGCCCTCACGTCATCAGGGAGCCCCGCCCCAATCTTGCAGACCTGGCCCCGCCCCTCATTTAGTGCTTTCCCAACACCTTTCAGAGCTCCTGCCATGATACACTTGTATGTCTGTGACTATTTGATTACTGCCTTTCTCCCTCACCAGCCTGTAAGCACCAAGAAGGCAGAGACTGTTTACTTTTCCTCATTTTGACTCCCTAACGCCCTGGGCTCTTTGATGAATAAATAAACTTGCCCAAAGTCACATAGCTGATGAGAGGAAGAACTGCCATTCAATGCACATCCTCTGACCCTTCAATCAGTCCGCTTCCGCCTTTATCTTGTTGCCAAATATGAACAAATGTCAAAAGTTGGGGGATTTTTTTTCTTTCTCCATGATAAAACTGTCCACTGTGTTGCCACGTCAGGTTTTTTTGGAACCCATACAAAAAACATGAGCCTGCCCCACAGAGACAAAGTCCAGTTTCTACTCCTGCTCTGCCTCAGAAACACTAATAAATCAAAAATGTTATAATAGATGCAGCAGACAAAGAAGTCGTTGTGAAAAGTCTGGGCTGAGGAAAGGCAGGCTGAGGAACCCTGCAGTCCCAGAGGCACAAAAGGGATGACTAGAGGTTATCTCATTTCCCATCCATTCCAAGGGGAAGAACCAAGGCACAGAGAGGTTAAGTGATCTGGCCCAAGCCACACAGTAACAAATCTCTTATTCCCAGATATAAGATCTTTCTGCGTTTCTTCAGGCAAAGGTTGTAGCAGATTCCTATTTGGTAATTCGGTAAGATGTATGCCTTACTAATCCCTTCAGGGCTGAGCCACCTCCTCCCCTCCTGACACAGGGAAGGAGTACCAAGCATCTATTATCGTCTTATTCTGGGTTCCCCCAGAAGCAAACACTAAAGATTCAGTTGAGAGGTGGAAGAAACATTTACAGGGGAATTGCAGAGTGAGAGGAGAGAAAGCAGCCAGTAAAGGGTGGGTTATCCAGGCAGCTGCCACTGTGAGCAGCCTGATTCCCCTGGGGAACTGGGAAGCCAGTGCAGAGCAGGCCTGTCTTCCCACCCAGGGAGGAGGGGCTGGAGGACTTGTAGGCTGACTCCCTCCGCTCAGGGGTTGGGGCCCCTGGTGTGCAGGGGGGTGAGCAGGAAGGAGTATCAATTCCCTAAAACAGGTGCCAACAAGAGTTCCAGTGGCAAGAGAAAGCTCTCAGGCAAAGACGTGCAGGTGTTGGCGGCCAGAGGCTGGGCCAGAGCTTCTCGCAGTGGCAAAGGCGGAGGGTAGGAGGAGAGCACTGCAGGGTAGAACTGGGTCCCCCTATTAGAAATGTGGAAGTCCTGACCCCGCTGCCTGAGAATGGGGCCTTATTTGGGGAAAGGCCAGTTGGAAGCACAACTTCTTTAGGAAAGAAGACGCTCTGCGTTTGACTATTAAGGGATGGCCGAAATGCATGGCCCCGTGACCCGGCACCGGACCCACGGGAAAGAGGGGGCTCAGCTCAGCCTTTTCCTAAAGGGAGAACCCATGTCGCTTGCATAGCCGGCTGTGCCAGGTCAAACTGCACCTTGGTAGAAGGAGTCCTGGTAAGCTTTCAGAATCTTCCACATCTGTGTGACTCCAGAAGCCCCAGGAAGTCAACAGCAGCCAGGGAGGACAGAGGGAATCCTAACAAGCCGGTCGACAGCTTTGGGGCACTCCAGGGGACCGTGCGCGGGTGTGCGGGTGCTCGAGAATACTGGGTCGCTTTCCCGCCCGGTGCCCCAGCTCCCTCCTTGCACTCCAGTTTTTCAAGAGAAGGAAGCGTCCAGGGAAACCAGCACTGGAGAGTGACATCACAGTGTCCACTTGCAGGGAGGCAGGCAAGGGGAAAGGGCGATCTCCGGACACACACATTCATGCGTTACATCGATAATCGATGTTTTCAATTCCCCGATGGGCAGGGTGGTAGTGTCTTGCCTTTCCACTGTTTCCCCATGGTAACGGAGGGGGAATTCTGGGGGGTGGGGGGGAGAAGCTAGCAAGGTCCCATGCAGTGACAGGGAGATCTCTATTTTAAAGGGTGCATCCGGCCAGTTCCCTGTTGCTCTGTGGCAGCCGGGTAAGGGGATCGTACCGCTGGCTGCGCCAGGAGGACAAAGTCGCTAAATTCACCCACATGGACACGGTCACAGCGGTGAGTCACGAGGTCCATTCTCACTCTCTCAGGTGGGGTTGGGGTCAGTGTGAGCACCTCCCCCGCAATGTTGACTGTGGGGGCGGGGCTACACCCTAGGCTGGGGCGTGGCCACGTGCCAGCTTGGCCAATGGACTGCGAGCAGGGCGGTGCTGGACTGTGTGCCGGTGCGCACGCGGGGCCCGGGGCAACCGTGCGCCTAGCGGCTACGCGCAGGTGCAGCTGGTCCGTTTCTAGGCAGTTAATCTTCGGTAGTGAGAAGGAATCTTTGCAGTAAAATCCCGGCTAATGTAACACTCAAGAAATCCGCTCGGTAGATGTAGCAGCTGTGGTAGAATCGCTCTTTCACGTGTGACTCTGGCAAAAAGCTGTGTGTCTTAATTCCTATGATACACCCCTCCTCCCTCGTTCCTCCTCCGAGGACGGGTGGCCAGCGCTACCCAAGCAGGCCACTCTGTCAGGCATTGATGGAGATCTGCATTCCCCTGGCTCCGAAATAACGGGCTGAAGGGAGTGGGAAGGCTTGAGGGTCTCTGGCAGCCATCCTGCCGCTTTATGGACAGTCCTGGACAAGAAAAACAGACCATTTTATTCATTTAGGGTAAGTGGCCCATTGCTGGGGCCTATGAGCTTCTCACGACAGATACACACACACTGGAGACCTGAGGTGGGGAGGGCCTAGTTTTGATGCAAAAAATGCCAAAATGAAATTGCAAAGACCAACACATGTTTAAATATCTGCAAAAGGTGTCATTATGTGACTTCATTAATGGTTATATTTAGCATGAAGTGTCTTGGAGAATAACTTGTGGGTTTTCTTATATCAGGAAAATGCCTGGGTACGCAGGGTAACTTCTGAGAAGTCATTGTCAGCTGTAGACTGAGTCACTTTTACTGTGATGCTTCAGTTAGGCAGGCTTCCCTGGGGAGGACCAGAGGCCCCTCTACACCAGGTCAGACAGAACAGGTGTTCTCTACACATAAGAAGCCTGGAGGGGAGACAGTCACATGGGATTTCTGAACCAAACATTGGTAAAGAGAGTTAGAGATTCACTTATTTAACAAAACACTCTGTATCAGGCACCATCCTAAGCACTTTGCGATATAAAATCAGTGCTCCTACAGGCCTGTGACATGTCTGTAGTCATTCACACACTTTACAGCTGAGGAAACTATGGCCCAGAGAGGTTGGGTTAGGTGCTCACCGTTGCACAGCATGTATAGGGATCTGACTGCAGAACCTCCATCCATACACACCACACTCTGCTGCCTCTGGTGCCAGTGAATGAGGCAAATGCCTGCTCCTGAGGGGAGCACAGCCTTGTGCCCTAGGGAGATGCTGGGATGAAGCTGCTGTTAGGAAAAGCGGGAAAGGCTGCCGCCTGGGTCCCAGCACTGCCCCTCCTTCCTCCCTCCCTCTTCTCCTTTTTGTAGCTCACCTCTCCGTCCCCTCCCACAGGGAGGGGCCTGCATACAGTGGGCAACTGAAAATCCAGTAATCCCCCCTCACCTCTGTGACCCTCACCATCCTGGCCCTCGCTTTTTCCTTGCTCCTCTTTGGTGCAAACAGTAAAATGACTTTTGCAATGTCAGCCATAAATAGATAATGAGAAGAAAATCTTTTGTTTAAACAGAAATTCTAATTTTCCAAAAGGTGGTGAATAAACACTCTGGAATGCATTAGAGATCAGCAAATCTTGTTTGCTTAAAATCATGCTTCACTTTCTTTATATAAGCAGAAAATAGGAGCTCTAACGTCCTTGCCAGAAGCTTCCTTGTATCAGAGGCTTTTTTTGTATCATAATCCGTGGCACTATTTCAATTTGTGTTGCCCCCAAAATGGTCAAAATCCCCAACCAATTGGGAAGACATTTCCAAAGGAACCAAGTGAGTCGAGGGCCTGCCCTGGGGACACGGACTGGCTTGTTCTCTCCTTTCTACTGAAATGGCTCAATCCCTTCAAAGAAACGCACTGTAAAAAAAAAGGGTGAGAATAATTTGAAAGTTGCCTTTCCAAGGAGAAGAAACACACATGGCCCAGAGGTGTGGCCTTCGTGCAAATGTGGCAATGGATTTCAGGAAGACGTCCTGGAGGACGGAGCTGCAGGGTCAGAAGAGCCTGCAGTGGTTGACAGTTTGTTTTCACACCTCCTGTGAGGGGCTCCCGAGTCTGCCTAAACCACAAGCTGGGCAGGATCTTCAGTAAGATACTTGCATCCCAGAAGCCACCACAGCCAGCCCAGTAAGCAAAATAGGGAGTGTCCACTAAAGGACAGGTGGGTCTCCTGGGAGCAAGGCTAGTATTCCCAAAAGTAAGCAGCATAAAATGGCCATGTGTTGAGTGTTCCTTGGTCTTTCTGATGGAAAATTTGTGCACAGCAAAGCAGGAAGTACACGTCTCTGCTGGAGACTGGAGCCACCACCGTCTCATGTGGCTGGCGGGTGATGGTGGTGATGGGCTAGGACCTCAGCTGGGGATTGCTACTCCTGACTTCTCCCCATGCCCTGGTGTACTGCAGATCCCCACCTACAGTGAGGGTGACTGCTCCGTGCCCAGCTGCTGATTCCTGAAATCCATTGCTATATGTGCATGAAGGCCACACCTGCTGTGGGCTGCTCCTAGCCAGTAGGTGACTCAGCACAGCAAAAATGCTGAGCCAGGCTCACTCCTGGGGGATGCAGGACTCCTCTGACCAGTGAGTCTGGCTCATGGACTCCAGACAGCCTCACCGGAGCTTCCTGAAAAACGTGCTGGGGGTAGAGGGAGCATAACTCTCTATGCTGAGGTGTGGGCTGTGTGCTCTGACTTCCTCCAGAGAGGGGGCAGAAAGGTAGATTAAAAGTGGAAAGACCTGACAAACATGACCTCAGCCAAGGTGAACATAACAGTGACATCCTATTCCTAGTAAATGCCTTGATATGATGCAGTGAGAAGAGCACTTTCCCTCTGTAACGTCTAAACTCGCAACCCCAGCCAGGCATGATGGCGCATGCCTGTAATCCCAAAGCAAGAGAGTTGGAAACCAGCCTGGGCAACATAGCAAGATCCTTGTTTCTACAAATATAAATTTAAAAACTAGCCAAGTGTGGTGCACACCTATAGTCCCAGCTACTTGGGAGGCTGAGGCAGGAGGATCACTTGAGCCCAGGAGCTTGAGGCTGAAGTAAGCTATGCTCATACCTCTACACTCCAGCCTGGCCAAGAGAGTGAGACCCTATCTCAAGAAAAGGTTAAAGAACAAAAACTCTAAGAAGATGTTAAGATTTGTGGATTTTATAACTGACTCTTTAGTTCATTTGCTTATTCCAAACCAATCACTCCTAAGAAAATGGGGCTACCCTCACTGGCTTAGACCAACCACAATTTACTCCTGGGCTGGAGCTAGGGTCACTTTCCCTTGAGTTCTTGGATGTTCTTAGCAAGCAGGACTTAGGAGTTGCTGAGCTGGCACCACACTATGGCCATCCTCCCCACCAGAGCTAGAGTGGATGCCCATAGACCAGAGGAAGGCTTTGCAGTGCTCCAGACAAGTGATTGTCGGGGTGCCTTGGGCTAGCATGATACTCGTTGGGAGGACTGGCTGAATCTGATGTATATTTGAGAGGTAGAATCAAAAGGATTTTTTAATGGGTTGAGTAGCTTGGTGTAAAAAATTAAGTCTTGGTCTGGGTCAAGTATTAGATGGTTGTTCTTCTAAATTGAATTTCCCAGTAATCACACCCAAAAACCACTTCAGAAAGCAGGATAGATGTGAGCCTGCAGAGAAGGATGTCTGCATTCCCCACTAGTAACATATAAAGGAAGGATAGTAACCTAATTTATGAGGGAGACTGCCTACCTTCACCCTGACTCCACCAAATGTTCCTGTCTTGAGCACGTAGAATCATTTTAGCCCAATTTGGAATAATTTTTAAAGAAAAAAAAAAGACTAAACAGACATTGTAGTCATCAATTCCGTGTTCAATAAAATTATGCCACTTAAGACTTCAGTGTGATTAAATTTGAGATATAAATGTCTAGGGATAAAGCAGAACATAATGGCTTTTATCAAAGCAGCTCCAGTCAAAAGCTCAGGTGGATTTCATGTGGTTTCTCATCCGTGTTTCCTGCTGAGTCATTCTTTTCATAAACAACTTCTGAAATGATAAATCCTCCATTTATCCACATGGCTATTACCATCCTATCTTGTGTAGAGCATTATCACACTCATTCTACCCAGAAGGAAAGGTGGCTGCTCATTTAGACTATTACCCCAAAAGGAATTCTATCATGAGTAAACCCTAGACGATCACAGCCTCCCTGTTCACATATGCTCTTATTCTGATGGGGGCTGTGTGAGTTCCTTGACACTGCTCCGAGTTATTACTTTGATATCCATTGGGGTCTTACATTTCGCTATAAACCTTAAACTTCATTCAGAGCCAGTTTAACCCTCAATTTAGCCACAAACTTAAAAAAAAAAAAAACAGGCAATTTCCCAAAGCTAATGACTCCTGAAATGGGAGCTGGTGGTGTCTCATAAATGTGGTCACTTTAAGACTTATAAGTACAGTACTGGAAATTAAGACAATTCAAATTTAAAAGCTCAGTAATGATAGATCAGGAATTTTGCTGTGTCGTTGGTTTGTGTTTTCTTTTTTGCCCTTCAGATTTTTAAAAATTTTAATGATTGATAATACCTAGTATTGGCAAAGGGGTGGATGGTCTCATGGTGATAAGATGCAAATTCATTCAGCCTTATTGGAAGGTATCACAGCAATAGCTGTTAAAATGGTTAGAAAACACATTACATTTGTTGTAACAATGTTGTTATTAGACTGAAGAAAGACTAACCCCTGTGCAAAGACACGAAGGTGGTCCTGGTAGCATTAGTTGCAATAAGATACAATTATAAACAACCTAAAATTAACCAGTATTTAAATAAAAAATAGTGTATACACATTCCAAATACACACATCAAACTGACAATGATTATCAAAACATACCAGAGAGAGAAAAATGTAAAAAATGAATCCCATGCTTGCCTAGCTAATTTTCTGTTTGACTAGATATTTAGGTAGGTGTTTGGAAAAGGGTCTGGAACTGTAGAATCTAGTAGGTACTTAATAGTTGATTAAGAGCCCAGGCACAGTAGCAAGACCCTATCTCTGTCAAAAATAAAAAGTTATCCAGGTATAGTGGCTCATGCCTATAGTCCCTGCTACTTGAGAGGCTGAGGCAGGAAGATTGCTGTAGCCCAGGAGCTTGAGGTTGCTGTGAGCTATGACCATACCCCTGCACTCTAGCCCAGGCAACAGAGCAAGATCCTGTCTCAAAAACAAAAAGTTGAATGAATAAACGACTGAACTAATATTTACCGCTAACTTTTTTGGTACCTATCTTTCTAATTTTATTTGTGGACTTTTAAACACTAAGCTTTATTTTCAAAATCTGTGATCAACCTAGGATGGGGTGCATGCCCCTCAGTGTTCCAGATGAGATGTTCTCAACTTCACCAGCACATGCCTGAGACAGAGTAAAACCTCCAGCCCAGTTGACACTCTGGCTAGATGCAGCCACGTGTGCAAACCTAGATCAGACCAGCAGAGGCATTAAAACAGACAAGGCACAGCATCATGACTACTGTAATTTTACCGTTGTTTCACACTAAGTTTAAATACTAAGGATGAAGGTGGCTTGTTACCAAGCACAGACTAACTGATACAGTTACTATTGTATCCGAGAGGATACAGGCCACAGGGCTGGCTGTAGGAGATGCTTAATAAATGTTCACTGAATGAATGAGTCCATGATAAGGAGGAGGGGGAGGGAGAGAAAGGAAGGTGGGAAGGAAAAAGATGCAGCCCACTGATTCTGCTGGAGAGATTAATTCCACGGAGTAGGAGGATCAAGTTACAACAACGACAATCTCTTTTTAATTGCTGATTTCATAGACTACGTGCTTGGAAAGGGAAATGTGATCAGCCATAATCATCTAATCTCATTAGAACAACTTGCCCACGTCTTTTCTATGGATAGTAAAAGAATGTCCAAATTTCAGATCTAGGTCCCCTGACTGCTTTAAAAACTAAAACATCCATTCAACGTTTTAGGAAATTAAACTGGTTATCTTAGTTATTAGTAAGGCTGGTATTTCTACTTCCCTCAACCGCAGATAAAAAACGCCGTTTGGGAACACCGACAATAATTTGAACTCTGTGGAATTATTTAGTTTATCTTTACCATGTATAACAGTAATCTTAATTTTCCACTTGTGTTAAGCTCTTCTTATTCCTGAGGCAAAACCAGGAGGCAGAGAATCTTCAAAGCCTGTGAACTGTGTTTGTGTCTTCTCAGATGTCAGAGTTGAGAAGACAAAACAGATTAATTAATTCAAGTGTCACGACTGTAATTATCTAATTTGCTTTACTCACAGATTTTCAATATTTTAAATCCAGCCAATAGTTAAGTTCTGAGGATTCATATGACATAAAATTTGTTAATCAACCACCCTCAAACCAAGTTTTCCTTTTTAAAAATGCTTTCCTGGGGCTGATAGAGAAGAGAGTAGGAAGAAAAAAATAAATGGGCCAATTTTCTCATTTTTTCATGCCAGAAAGTCAATAAATACCATCCAAAGTTAAAATGGGGAGTTTTTTTTTTAAAGGTAATGGTTTTGGCCTCTATGATTTCTATAATTTTTTTCTTACTTTAAAAGGATAGAGTTTGAGTTTGTGTGTATATGTTCGTGTGTCTCTCTACAGAGACAAGTCTTTATCCAACAGTCGGCATGTTCTTTAATTTCCCTTCTTTCACAGTTAGATCTAAGTAAAATCAAATGCTTTCTCTTTGAAAATAGCATATATAATAAAATCCCCCAGCCGGACTTGGTGGCTCACACCTGTAATCCCAGCACTGTGGAGGTCAAGGTGGGTGGATCACCTGAGCTCATGAGTTCAAGACCAGACCAAGCAAGAGCAAGACCCTGTCTCCAAAAATAGCTGAGCATTGTGGCAGGTGCCTGTAGTCCCAGCTACTCCAGAGGCTGAGGCAAGAGAATCACTTGAGCCCAAGTGTTTGAGTTTGCTGTGAGCTGTGATGCCATGACACTCTACCAAGGGTGACAAAGTGAGACTCTGTCTCAAAAAAAAAAAATTCCAATTCCCCATTTTCAACATATGTCTGTTTATTTGTCTTATTCATAGCAGAGACCAAATACTGATAATAATGACTCTTTCGGGGGCATAGGAGGTTGAGGGTATCTTTCCTGTGGCATTATTATTCTTTGCACTTTTATATGTTGTTCAATTTTTTTAATACCATATATCATTTTGTGAATACTATAAAGTAATTAATTTTTTAAAGACCAAGCAACTAAAAGCCTTTTCCTATTTTCCTCTACATCTGACCACTAGTTCAGAACTCCTGACTTTCAAAACATACAGCAAAGATAATGTTTTTGGGAACATTAGCATATAGGGGACAGTTAGAGCCACCTCAGATGACATCACCCAGAGGGAGAAGGAAATGAGAACTTTGGGGAGTCACTTTCTCAGGGGGCTGGAGAGTGAGCAGAGGACTAGCTGAGGCACAGGCAAGGTAAGGGGACTTCGGGTATCTCTCACTTCAAGTATTCTCTCTGGTTGGCTCACAATTTTATTTCTTTGAATCATGAGAAGGTACAAATTTGGGGGATGGTGCATATTAGAGACTTATCATAAAGATTCACCTTCTCTCTCTTTTTTTTTTTTTTAGACAGAGTCTCACTTGTCACTCTGGCATCACAGCTCACAGCAACCTCAAAGTCTTGGGCTCAAGCGATTCTCTTGTCCTGAGTAGCTGGGACTACAGGCACCCTCCACAATGCCTGGCTATTTTTAGAGATGGGGGGTCTCACTCTTGCTCAGGCTGGTCTCAAACCTGTAAGCTGGGGAAACCTACCCACCTCGGTCTCCCAGAGTGCTAGCTAGGATTACAGGCATGAGCCACCACACCCAGCCATTTGTTAAGTTCTTTTCAAGTGCTGGATAAACAAATTCTTAGAGAACCACAGGTAGTTAAACTTAAAGACAATGAGTTAAGTCCCAGGCGGTTAATCAAACAAGGGGCTGTGATTCTTTCTCACTTTCTTCTTTTTGTTAGATAGTTTATTTTTCTCTGTTAGATAGTTTATTAGCAATGCCGTAATTTCTCAACTCAAGAATGGATGTTAAGTTTCTATAGGGAACCAAAACACTTCAAGACTCTGGCTTGCCTGGAGGATCATTAATATCTGAAGGCTGGATAAGTCTCAGAAATTCCCTGAAGGGGCCTTACATTTCCCTTTGTTTCCATGACAGGCCCCTGAAGAGAGTCTCTGCTCCATCCACTGGTCTAAGTGTTTCTTCTGACCCTCCCTCCCTAGCACCTGGAACTACAGGCATGTGCCACCATGCCCAGCTAGAAATATATATATTTAAGATATGCAAATTCAATGGGATTTCAGATTCTGTACCTGATACCACCTCCTCATTTTCCAGGGAACCCATCTAGTCTTCCCCTTGAGGACCCACCTGAGGGGGTAAAAGATGAATTCGCCTTTGGTCCTAGCCAGGTGAAAAAACAGGTCTCAACCAGCTGTTGGTCCATGCTCAGCCTTTCTGTTCCACTCTGAGATGGGGGGTGGGTTTTCGGGGGGGAATAGGGGGCTGTGTGGTATCTATGACAGCAGAGGGAAGCTTTCTGGTCCAGGCAGTGGCTGTATGGAGGATTCCGAGTTCCACTTGCAGGCAGCAGAGGTCAGTCAGGATCCAGTGTCACAGGTGGGGCCCCCAGAGCTGAGTCTGCCTCTGCCTCTCCCACACTGATGGCATCTGAGTCTCTGCCCCCACTCTCTGCTTTGGGGTCACCTCACCCAGAATTACCTGGGAACCCAGAGGAGCCAGAAAAGCCTGCAGCCATGGACCCCTTTACTCTGGCTTCTCTTTGGCCTACGAGTGGTACCTGCTGGATATCAAAGGGAAGAAAGACTAGACATTGGGTTTTACCCTCATCGTCTGGTTCCTTCCCTGGTGGGTCTGCTCCCCAAAGCCCAGCTCCTGTTAGGAACCTGTCTGTCTAGCGCCCCACTTCTAGGCGTAGCCACAGCTCCCGCTGTCCCACTCCTGCTTCTCTGTGCCCCAAGTTAGCCTTAGGAGGCAGATTGCCTTAAGGTGAGGGTGTCAAAAGGGGAAATTTAAAATGTGTCCACCTAAATATTGGCAAATATGTTTTCTTCTTTATACATGCTAGACACTTTTCTTATCTCAGTTCTCACATTCTTTACCCCATTTTACAGATAGAGAAATTGAGTCCCTCCCCCTTGGCTCATCAGCGCCGCCTAGTGGGCCTTCTAAAATGCTGTGGTGTGGTCCTTTCCACCTTCAAATGCTTACTTAGTAAATTAGGACGCAAGAGTCTGAAAAACGTGGGAGATGTGTCTGTTGGGACTCTCTGCCCCACCCCTACTTTTTTTATTAATGTGGTATGGGGAATTGGGGGCCATCTAAATGGATGGAGGTTGGTTGTCAGTTTTTACTTAAGGAAAATTTTTACACTGTAGTCAAAAGCCAGTTAATAAACGCAGGGAGGATGATAATGGGAGGGGGGCTGGTAACCTTTAACGATGGCGGCACTTGCAAAACGCATAGTTCAAGAAGGGCTGCCTCGATCCAAAAAGCTCTTGTTAAAATCCAATCTTCTTGGGCAATAAGCATTAGCAGGAAATGCCAGCAATGAGCAAAAACACAGGAAAGGTTAATGGCCTTCTTTGCTGTAACGATTCGGGGTTTTATCTCACATTCCGGCTTATCCTGGGATCATGCATATGCTGAAGAGGTTTTTCTTTTTTCTATTTGGTAATCAGGAGAAAAATTGATTACCAAAATTATAATTAAGAGCTGGGAAAATATGCAACAATTTGGCTGCTTCATTTAGCACATATTTCAGGTTAATTGCATGATTTTACTAATGAAGATATTTGCATGAGTATTTTCAGTGGCTATATCCAACTTATTGTATAATGAACGCTCTGCTAAGCAAATGGCTTCACTTTTTGTTGGACTTAGAACAGAACAAAGGCCAAAACCCTCAGTGAGATGTGTCAGAGAACTGCCCTATAAAAGTACACGTCAGTATTTTTAATTTTTAGTCTGGTATATTCTCCTGGCAGAATTTACACGTCTACTACAATCAGATCCTTTTCTAATCTCGAAAAGGACTGAGAGATTCCAAGAAAGTGGGAAAACAATTTTTTAACCACTTTCATAAAAGATATGTTTAAAAGCAGTATTTCACCCATACCTATCCAATTCAACTACCCAGAAGAAATCATAATGTATTTCCTTTTTCTTTTCTTTTCTTTTCTTTTTTTTTTTTTTTTGAGACAGAGTTTTGCTATGTTGCCCTTGGTAGAGTGCTATGGCGTCATAGCTCACAGTATCCTCAAATTCCTGGGCTCAAGTGATCCTCTTGCCTCAGCCTCCCAGTAGCTGGGACTACAGGCGCCTGCCACAACACCCAGCTATTTTAGAGATGAAATCTCACTCTTGTTCAGGCTGGTCTTGAACTCCTGAGCCCGAGCAATCTACCTGTCTTGGCCTCCCAGAGTGCTGGGATTATAGGCGTGAGCCACCTCACCCAGCCTTTATTTCCATTTTTTAGTAATGTGATTTCTATACAATTATAGAGATATTAGAAAATATTTTTAAGAAGGAAAGAAAATTATCCTTACTTTCTTCTCAAAGGAAACCACCGTTAAAAGTTTAGGGGGGGGTGTTCTATTCTAAATATTTTTCCTTTGTATACATGTACTTTCTGGTTCTTACCAAAATAGACTTCACTGTACATACAGTTTTGTATTTAAACTGCTTTTCCACTGAACAATAAATTGTGAACCCTTTTTATATCAGTAGACATGTTTCTATTGCCACGTAAAGGTACAAAGCTCCTCAGAGTGTGAATGGGCCATAATTTATTTAAATGATCCCCTTTTGTTGGACAGGTAGGCTGAACCCAATTGCTTACTTTTATAAGCAATAGGTGATGAACATTCTTAAAGCCTCTGAGCGCATATAATTATTATATTACAATAACTATAATTGTTTTTTTTTTTTTTGAGACGGAGCCTCAAGCTGTCCCCCTGGGTAGAGTGCCATGGCATCACAGCTCACAGCAACCTCCAACTCCTGGGCTCAAGCGAGTCTCCTGCCTCAGCCTCCCAAGTAGCTGGGACCACAGGTGCC
>CAUYQV010146138.1:0-31066 GCA_963574575.1 Galagoides demidoff | reverse complement strand
CTTCTGTAATATGCTTACACAAAGCCTATAAAAGGTAACTCACCCTCACACCTGGGCTGCTGACTGTCTCTCGGAGCAGCAGCCCCTGCAGCAGGTAAAATAAATTACCAATAATTAACCTAAGTGGGGGTCTGAGTCTATTTTTCCAGGTCACCTAAGTTATTTCAGCCCCTGCCCAGGACAGTAAAAGGACTGTCTCTAATTTCCTCTTTGATACCCCGGGCCCCATCTTTGACAGTCCCTGACTTTTCTTCTCTCCTTCTTTAACTTCAAAAGTCAAAGGCACCAAAGAAACAGCCAATTGGTGCCCAGCAAAGTTTCTGTTTTTCCACAGCACACATGTGCCCACACAAATTTGGTGGTGTGTTTGAGCAATCCATGGCCTAGAAACTGGACCCTGCCTCAGTTTCCCATCTAGAGAGGGATGAGGTAGACAAGATGCATCTTAGAAAAGGCAGAGTGCCCTGGGGCCTCTCTGTGGAGGAAGGAAAAGGAAAAGATTATCAGTCTAGTTTGGGTAATCTGAGAAGGCTTCTTGGAGCAAATGACCTCTGAGTTAGATCTTGAAGGCTGAATGGGAATTTTCCAAGTCAGAAAGGAGATAGCCACTGGGTCTAGGTCAGAGTGGGAGGTCCACATTTCCACCCACCCAAATTGGGGAACTGTTGTATAAAAGAGCTGTGGTATCTATCAAATGATGAATTGATTTGTTAAATGTTGTCTGTCCACACATATGGAGTATTGTTCAGCCATTAAAAGGAGGGAAACACTGGTGTCTGCTACAAATCCTTTAAACATTATGCTCAGTGAAAGAGGGCAGCCACAAAAGATCACTGGTCTGTTGCTTTACTGTTAGTGATATGGAATGAAAGAAATTATCATGTGTGATTCTGTTGAGGATTATGTAGAGATAAGCACCCCATGCTCAGATGTGGCAGTTCGCTTCACGTGCTCCTCCAGGAGAATGGCTCTGGAAAAGACTTCTTTGAAGATGGAGTTTCTGTGAGCAGCCTATAGATAATGCAGAAATACTCTCACAAAGAGATCTGGAGAGCTAGACCAGGGTCGCAGCTGGAAGCTCGAACACATGTCCTAGGGCGCTGGGTTTTGTTTTGTCTTCTTCCTTCATTAACATTATAATCTATAGTTTTGTATTGGGCCAGAGAGAACAGACAATCAGTCTCCTTTATGTTTTTACTCTAAACAAAATCAATTGTATATGTGTTCCTCAGCCTTCACACTGAATTGTAATCTTAATGGTAGCTTCCTAATTTTACTTCACTTCTTTTTATCTGTGTTAAATTCTTATTGAATGTTTAAGAGTATATAAGATAATCAGTAAATTCAGGCCTGGTTGCTGACCTCCGAGTCTCGACCTCCCTTCAAATCAATCATCCCATCTGCAGTTCCTTTTCCTTGCACATCCGATCAGAGGGCTCTGAGAACACTTACATACTGTATTTCATTAACAATTTGAAAGTAGTTGCTGTTGTAAGTGTTCTGTCCACCATAATTTAAGACAACTGTGCTGGATCAATTATTTCCCACTAGTTAATTTAGGGGTTCCACTGTCACTCCAGTAGATTTCACATATTTCTCATATGCTTCTTCATCCTTAGCTCATCTAGTTCTGCAGGGTTGCTCTGTCATCCTGATCAGCCATCCAACTTCATAACAAGATTTGACAACTAATTCTGGATTTTCTGCCAGAGCTTCATTAATTTCAGTTACTTCTGATACAGGAGAATAGAGTTCACCAGCCGCTTCCACACTATCCAAAGCACCAAACTCTTGTTTAACTTTGTCCCACCTCAGGCAGATAGCCGCAAACAGGATCTTCCAAAGCTTCCTGTGAAAAATTGCTGATTCATGCTGCTCCAAGAGTATTTTCTGCAGTTATCCATGTTTCTCTGTGAATTTGTGCATCGAGAGCACAGTGGGTCCTGTTTCCGCTGCAGGATGGTGCCTACTCTCAGGAGCCAGGGCTGTGGAGGGAAGGGCACTGAGGCCAAGTACAGGCTGTAGGCCACAGTCCATACCCTCTATACCAATTATGGTCGTTCTGTGTGTATTATTTTGTAACATTGAGTATTTTACTATGTTTTTAATGTTTTAAATCTCTCTCATATTTTGGCTAATCCATGTTGTTAGTACCTTGTGTAATATTCCCTACCCCACCCATTTTATTGAGCCACCCTCCATGTTGAGTTTTTTCAGAAGATTATAATTCCATCTTAAATTGCTTTATTGACTTATAAAAGTTAATAAACAATCTCCACATCATTGAGCATTTAACTGTCCTATTTCCTTAAGAGAATTAATATATTCTGCGAAATGGTTGCACTGTCATTTGTTAAATTAATCCCCACATGGTAAACACAGTAGAACCTCTGTAATTTGAACATTCAGGGGACTATGGTTGATAGTGTACTCAAGGGGAGTTCCTTATGTTGACCACCTCCATACACATATGCAACTTCCATTGAATACATGTGGTGCAAGTCTGGTCTATGAAATTAGGTCAGCTAAAGGAGGTAGTCAATGTAAGAAGGTGGTCAACTCTCTTGTATTTAAATTGTTTCCAGCCTCTTACTACCATTCTCCGTGAGATGTAATAAATCACTTTGCTTTATATATTTATGAATTTTTATTTTTTTGTAGTACTCTTGAATTGGAATTATGCAGATCAATGGGGATCCATACATGTTTCCCATAGAAAGACCACAGAGATCTACCCACCTGCTGGCATTGTATAAGAAGATTTATTTCTTTAAACTCTTGATAATATTAGGTGTTAACATTATCTTCATCTTTACCATATTAATGAGCTGAAAAACCAAATTATTGAGTTATTTTACAATATTCACACATTGGCTATTCTGTAGATCTTTTGTGAACTGTATGTTCATGTATTTTGTGTGCATATTTTCTTTTGGAGTTTTCATCTTAATTTTATTGACTTGAAACCATTGAAATAATTTATTTTAACATACTCAGGAACATTTGGAGGAACTCTGTAATGTGGAGATTGTATTCTAGGGGGGTTCTTGTTGAGACTTTGATATTTTAAGTGGCTTCTTACAAGGTGTTTGAAAAACTGCAGCTACCTGACCAAAAAATAAAAACTCTTTGGACATTCTTCCTAAGCAGTTTGATGGTCAAGGTAAATGGAAATGCTTCGTTATGGATGGAACTAGAGTCCTTGAATATAATTATACTCATAAGTCAAATAAGACAATTCATAACAATTTGGTCCGGCATTTTAATTTTGTCTGTTAAATTATTCATGTGAATACTTTTATGAGTTTAACCATGAATATTTGATTGGTGGTTGATTCATAACCATAAAATATCTTAGCCCTTTATTTTTCTCATTTATGTCCAATTAACATATATGGGAAGGTGGAGAAAATTTATTCTTCTTAATATAAGAAACACCTTTCCCCACAGACTTATTGAGGCTGTCTAATGAACATTTAGTATGACTGGAGGTCAACATTATGCCTATTCTGGGAGTATAATAAGTCTTCTAATAATAATCCTTATTACCAGGAGAGAAAATATTTTAACTCTCTATTTCACAGCCAAGGAAATGACATTCAGAATTTTACAGAAATAATGCAGTATGTTGGTAGCTAAGATTCTGTAAGTAATTTTGCAGAAATAATGCAGTATGTTGGTAGCTAAGATTAAATTCAAATCCAGGTTTTTGTGGATTAAAAGATTGAATTTTGGGCTTGGCACCTGTAGCTCAGAGACTAGGGCACCAGCCACATACATGGGAGCTGGTGGGTTCAAACCCAGCCCAAACAACAGGCCTACCAAACAACAATGACAACTACAACCAAAATATAGCCGGGTGTTGTAGTGGGCACCTATAGTCCCAAATACTTGGGAGGCTAAGGCAAGAGGATCACTTAAGCCCAAGAGTTTGAGGTTGCTGTGAGCTGTGATACAACGGCACTTTACCAAGGATGACAGCTTAGGACTCTGTCTGGAAAAAAAAAAAAAAAGGATTGAATTTATTTACCCCACAGTAACTCTCACACAGTGGTTCTCCATGAGCCGGGCCACTGTGCTTATAAACTGGCATTCTCAGACTCTGCTCCCACACCTTCCCCATCACCAGAGCAAATCTCCAAGTAGATATTCAAAACCCATTTAGTTACATGAATTGACAAAAATCTTTTCTCTGTCAAACAGGAATTTACAGCCATTTGGCCTGTTGCACACGTATAGGGGAAGGTACTTAGGCTGGCAGGCTGCTAAGTGCGAGTAGAGGGATGTGAATGTCCAAAGATGCTCTGTGAAGGCTAATTCGTGGGCTGTGACTATTCAATTTTTCTTAAACCTAAACAAAGTCAGACACCTTTGTAAGGAGCCAGAGAAAGAGCTCCTTAATCAAAGGCCAGTGAAGACATCAAGCAATTATTTCAATGACTTTTAGAACTCCAGAGGGTGGGCAACCAAAAGCATCTCAATTATTTTAGCTTGAATTAGACAATTCAGATCATTCTCTTAATGGATCTGTATAACTTAGTGCCATGAATTGGGGTGATCCAGCTCCATAAACTCGTAAAATATCAAGAACGGTATACACACATGAAGGGTCAAACTTAGTTTAACAATATCCTTTTTCCTAGCTCTGAACTCTGTGTACTGATTTAATCACTGCTTTCTGAGATCTGTACATGAATTATCATGGTAATATCTGAAATAAGTGCTTGTGTAGCAGAGCCAAGCATCACAATCTCTTGGGAAGTTATAGAAAAGCACATTTTTATCTCTGAGTCACCCGAGGCAGAGTCCAGCCATCAGCATTTTTAAAAGTTCCCAAGTGAATCTGATATGTGGCCTGCTGTAGGAACCACTGCTTTCCCCACCCTCATTAGAGCTCTACTTGTCATGCAATAAAGGACTTCTCAGTCCAGGAGGCCCCATAGAAGAGCAAGGGCAAGTGGCGGAAGAGAAGGAAAGAGGAACTGATTGTCAGCAAAGGAGCAAGGTGGGGACTCATGCCTCTAAAATACCATCATCTTGTCCCCGAGCAAAATTACAGACCTTTTGAAGAGAGCCCTCAGTTCTAGGCTATTGTTGTTTAACTACAGTTCATGATTCCACAGGTCTCATCTGTGCCAAAGACAGAGCCTCCACCTCTGCCCATCAGGGAGGCCCACCCAGACCTCCAGCAGCCTGCCCTGAGCCTCCATCTCAAGAATTCAACTAAGCCATCTCCTGTGGCACAAAGAACTAAAGACACGTCCCTGCCCCTCTCCATCACTGGCCTGAGGCAGGGATGCAGGTTTTAGGTCCAAAGGGAGTGGAGGATGTTTTAGAGGGGCAAAAAGAGTTCTTGCTATTTTTTTTTTTTTCAGGGCATTTACTCTGTTAGAAATATGCAAGCCTAATCCTCTGACTCAGCTCCTGTGACTCCTGGATTTAGAACCTTCAGTCCAGCACAAATCCTGCAATCCTTAAAATTGCTGTCAGGGCCTTTCGGGACTTGGCTTCTGACCACCTTTAACTTTCATCTCCTGGCACTGGCCACATGTATGTGTCACATTCTGCTCCCTTGCAGAGATGGTTATTCACACAGTATGCTGGGCTTATTTATAGCTTCTGTCTTGATCTTTAAACATCCACATTTCCTCCTCTGCCAGTACATTTCAATGGATCCTAGGGAGTCTGGGAGTCTGCCCAAACCTTCTATTCCCCTCAATGTCCCAAGGACTCACTTCTTGGTACTAATGCTTTCAGCATGGCCGTTCTGTCCCAGTGGTTTGTTACACTGTGTTGGGTTATTTCTTCACATTTCTGTCTCAACTCTATGTTACACATTGTTTGGAGGACAGAAATTAAGTTCCCCAGTGCCCCCCCCCCACAGTGAGCATTCAGTAAACACCCTAGAGGAATGAGGGAGTTATTTCAGATGTGCATTTTTATCCCCAGAGATACCTCTATAGCTTTGTTCTCAATGCTATTATAAATGATTTCTCTTTCAAAATGGTACAATTTCTTTAAAAGTGTTTTCTTTTGGGTCTTCCAACTTGTTTACTGCTCTTCTATTAACTGTGTTTCTATTTTGTATTTGTGAGCACACAGTCAGTTCAGTACATCTGTTCTTTTATAAGACCACTTTTCTTGTAAAATTCTTTGTATTGGATTTTCTGGAGTACTTTAGAGGAATTGCTGGGAAAACCATCGACACAGCTGACTGATCGGGCTGTGTCCTCGCTTTAGACAGCTGTAGACTGCAGCCACAGAGGCTCTCGCTGCTCCTGACTTCCCGTCCTCACGCTGGCCAAAAAAATTGCTCTCAACAGCATTGTTTGGAATGTTTAAGCCAAACTGGAGCAGGTTTATAAAGATTTCTTTTTGTGTGTGTGTGGAATCCCCAGAAGAGCACTCCTGAGGGAGCGTGATCAATAGATAGATCAATTCACGCTGGAATTTTACCTGGTGACCCCTCTGATCACTAAGACTGTTTTCTCAGAGCTGCTGTGTCCACACGGAAGGGAGGGGCAGGGGCAGCTGCAGCCTGGTGGAGGGTACAGGCCACAGGGCAGAGAGGCACACAGCTGGGGCATAGACACAACATCAGCTGGTGACTAAGGCAAAACTCTGGGCTTTCTCATATTAAAGACCTGCTAGGGTTAAGAACAGAGGAGAGAAGATGGTGAGAGGGCAGGAGAAGGAGCAGAGCCCTGGGTTCCAGGAGGACTGAGCAGCCCCGCCGGGTCTGCTCAGTTTGTGCAGTGTATGGGGGCGGGGGTGGGAGGGGAGCAGCGCTGACACAGCCTCCTACCCTTCCCCTGTCTCTGTTGTGCTAGAATCCAGATCTTATTTTAATGAGGAATGCAGACACGAGGTCCCTCCCTTTCAGCAGCAGTATCAGAGAGGGACCAACAGCGGCACTTTGCACTTGTCATGTGTTGCCACGACACATCATTTTGTATTTTGACCTCCCAGAACAGGGACTCTTGATGGCCAGGATTCCGTCCTTCTGCTCCCTGAGAGCACTGTCAGTCGGTGCGGGGTCCTGTGCGCCCGGAGTTCCTCCGGCTGCAAGCTGCGGCAGGGCCGTCTCCAGAACAGAGAACTCTGCCGGCCTTTGACAGTGCTGAGCTGACTTGGTCCTGTTCCCACACCCCCTTGCAGGTGACTGTCGGGCTTGGCCCCCACCCCTGTGTGGCGGCCAGCTGATCTGCACACAGATGGCCGCTCTCCTGGTGACCCGGCTGCGCCACACGGGCCGTGCCTGGAAAAGTGCCGTCTGGCGCCTGCTGCTGCCGGTCCTTTTCGTGGCCTTGGCCATGGGCTTGTTCATGGTGAGGCCACTGGCCACTGACTACCCTCCCCTCAGAATGACGCCTGGCCATTACCAGACAGCTGAAACTTACTTTTTCAGGTAAGAACTTTTTTTTTTCTCTCTCTTTTTACTTGAAAACTATGTCAAGACAGATCATGCACAGCAACAACTTCTACACTTTCAAGAATTTCAAATAAAAACTTCAAATATAAATGTTCTTATTATTTTCGAGGTCTCAGTTCACGGGGAGAAGCTTTGAGAAGCTCTTGCTGTACTCAGGCTGTCGGGGCTAGGCAGGCAGGTACGCCCTCCAAGCCCGGGGTCCCTGACACCTCCCCCCGGTGCTGCCAGGTCCCCTGTGTGAAAGGGCACAACAGATCCCTGCTGACAGGTGAAGGGCTGGACACACTGCCCTTCAGGCCCTCAGCAGGGGATTGGAGGACCAGATCTAGTTCGGGATTTTCAGGCTTCTAGGAAGTTTATTGTACATTTCACAAAACTGTCCACAGCTGCTTCTGGGACCACAGACCAAACCGCACACTGCTCTCTGCAGAGCACCTATGAGTTGGCTGGGATCAAACCATGTCATCCTCAGGCCAGGATAGGTCAGGATTTGCTGCAATACTTTCAGAATAGTCTGGGCTTTGCCACCAAACACATTTACACAGGAGCTTCTCAGAAGTTCTGGATTGTAGATTCACAGATGTAGAGTTGGGAGCGTAAAACAGAAACACAGACCTCCTAGTTCCTCTGCCCGGGCGTGGCTGGCACCGCTCCAGAGTCCCCTGTGCTTTGGAGTCACTCAGTGTTTGGTCCTTGCCAGGCACTGCCATGGGTGTGACAGCAGACATGATTACAGGGGCAGGCACAATTATCTTTCAGGTCACTACATTTGCTCATGTTTGAGGTGGGGGAGCAAATCAGGGGGACCCAGTGCGGCTGGTTTACAATAGCACAAGCTCAGGGGCCAGGGTTTTCATCCCAAGGACAGCTAGGAGGCCAGCATCACTCTGGCTTTTGTCAGGTGTGTATTGTGCTAAAGGATGGAGTTTCATCGGCTAGACTCTAAGTGCTTGATAAAATTTATGCAACGTTTACAGTGATGTGTAATTTGAAATAAAGTTTAAACAATTGCAGGGGTGGGGATGGAAATCTGTGCTGAGCTTCTCAGTCTGTTGTTTTCTCTTTTGGGTCTCTATACGTCTCTGCATGTCTTTGTGCTCCACGGGTCTGGTTCTTTTCTAAAGGAAGGAATTCCTGTAACAACCCTATTTGTAGAATTGTGACCATGTCCCCAGTATCCCCTTTTCAGCTGGTCCTCTTATCTTATGGGCCCATATATTTTATTAGCCTACTATTGTCTTTCTTTTAAGAAGTGTTTAAGATGAACATGCCTACGTGTGGTGTCCACTAATGCTTTTGTTCTTCCCAAAGGTTTAGATTTCTGCCATACTCTTCAAGTCAAGTATGAAAGGGCTGTCACTATTTTTAGCCTTTTAATTATTTTTTATATTTTGGCGGGGACCAGGTTTGAACTTGTCACCTCTGGTATATGGGGCCTATGCCCTACTCCTTTGAGTCATAGGCACTACCCCTAGCCTTTTAATTTTAAAATATATTTCTTAAAGAAAATAGTACAAAACACAGGCTAGCAATTAAAATCTAAAAAGCAAAAAACAGAAACAAATTTAAAAGAGTCACATGTAATCCTACCAGAGATATCTCCCATGGACTTACTGGTATATAATCTTCTGCATGTTATATATGTATAGTGCTTTTAAGTATATGCATTTTTGTTTTTATGCATTTTTTATGTAATGCTTCCTGTGATTTACTTTTTTTGAGTCATATATATTTGTATCTAGTCTCATAAATCAGCACAACTATATTATCCATAAAAACCATACTAGCCAAATTCCTATATGTATACAGAGGCATTCCATGAAGAAATCATAATTTATTTAAACAAACTCTATGTTATAGGTAATGCTGTACAAATATCTTTGTTTATTTAGATTCATATAACAGTTAAATTATTTTTATTATCATGTATTCCTATTAGAAGTTTGGTGAGGGCAGTCCCTGTGGCTCAAAGGATATATGGAGGTGGCAGGTTCAAACCCAGCCCCAGCCAAAAACTGCAAAAAAAAGAAAAAAAAATTGGCATTAGTATTATAATGGTAGATATTGTCAAATTACCTGTATAAATTGGTGCCAACTGAAAATCTCACAAAGTAGTTGATTTTTTATTGTATACTGCTATATGCTGGGTCCTGTTTCAGGAAGTAGTTATATAGTTGTGACAGGAATAGGCCAAGACTTCTACTCTTATGGAAGAAAAGACACACCCTTCTCCAAACTCTATGACTTTTGAGAGTCCAGATCTGGTATCTCTTTGTATTCTTAAAGCAGCTCTTTGATTACTATTGAAATTGAAGATTTTCAGTTATTTAATTTTTGACTTTATATGTAGAATATTTTAACCATCATCTACATTGTAAAAGTATTTCCATACTCTCGCTTCTGACTGAAGTCTCCTTCATCCTTCCCTCCTACCCAACTTTAGCTTTTCATCTTTTTCTTCTGAGACTGGTGAGAATTGCTCTATGTGGTGTTTATTTTACCAGTACCATTTTCAGATGACTCCAGACAGCTATTCACATCCTTTACTGCATTATTAATTTGGTGATTATGTTTTTCATTTGAAAGCATTTTTTATTCTCTCTCAGCATTCAGTTGTCATAGCTGTAACCCATTCCAATATTATTTTGAGCCTGAGAGTTAGAGATAGATAGTTTAATCTTTTCTTCTATTTGTAAGAATAACTCTTTTAAGGGAAGACATTTGTTAGTTCTCATTTTTCCTAGTATGACCCAGATTATGAAGCAGAAGAGCTTGTGTATACAAAGCTTTATTTTCTCACGATGAGTGGAGTCCCACCTGCCATGGGATGTGCTTCCTGTTCCCTCAAGGATTGCACCTGCCCCTCCTCTGATTGTTAATTTCAGGCTATAGGGAAAAGAACAAGCTTACATTTTTGTAGTTTTTATTTTAGTAAAGTAGCTTAGTTATTTATGAGAAACAAATAATAAGCTACTAGAGATTATCCACACTGACGGAAAGTTTTCTTGCTGTTTTGTGTTATCTTGGGTGTTTGTAGTGATATTCAAACATCAGTCTGGGAGAAGGAGGACTAAACTTGTTTTGTTGGTGGTGAAACTGTTAGGCACTCACTGTTGAAATATACTCTTTTTCTTCTATGTCAGTACAGAATCCTCTCTATTTAGACTAACTATGTGCTCTAGTTTCTCCAAAGACAACTTCTATTGTTTTAAATATGTACAAACCTTATCCCTTTTCACTCTCAAAGTGTCCTGGTATGGGTGATACATGACAGGGCCATTCCATCTGTATTGAATCTAAGCACCATGGTCTGAAGCTCAGCACAGGAACAAATCCCAGAGGGCCCAGATTCCCACTCTCATGTTCCTGCTCCCTGTGGACCCAACCTGCCCGTGGGCACCCTGTACCCGTCCCTGCTGCTCCAAATATGGGCACATTCTAATTTCATAAGACCTGTGGGCAGATCCTTGGGGATGCATGTAGGGTTGCCTTTGCAGTTGATTCCTTTCTCCTGAGAGTGCTGACAGGTGTGTAATCAGAACTGTATGCAGCTTTCAAAACTCGCTGTCTTGGTGTACCTAGACAGTACATGTAACTCTTACTTTATTAGTGTTCTGACCATTCTCAATAGGCTCCCTCCCCCCTCCCCCTATCCTCAAATCTTATAGTTGAGGAAAAACAAATATATGCCTATTTAAATACAGTTAAAATTTCTTTCGGGGTATAAATTTTCATAAGAACACAAACCAAAACAAATGAGCCAGAGAGGAGCTCTTCCATCTGGATTCGTTTGTGAATGTAGTGAGCAGATAGCAGCCCCACAACAGATAGAGGATTTTATACTCCTTGAGACCAAACAAACAGGCAATTTGGTGACTCAGTCTCCAGTGGTCTCCAATTCAAATGCCTCTGCGTCCAAGTGGGGCTCCTGAGCTCATTCAGGGCAGAGCAGCCACAGAGAAGCCAGGAGAGGGCGGTGCAGCTCATGGTGCATGGTGGGCACAGCTGTGGGTTTGTAGTGGGGAGACCTGTGGACCCACTGCAGAGACTCCAATAGCTCCCGTTGCCCTGGGATGACGTCTGCATGTACAAGCCAGGTCTGTAAATCCTCGAGGTGCCTCCCTCTTGTGCTCTGCTCTTTAGAGGGACATAATCACACATGATGCTGCTCTCTCTCTCTGTGTTTAAGTAAACTCAGAAACTCCCTTTCCCTGGTCCCTGTTCTCTGTGCCCCCTAACTCTACAGCCTCATGTTCAAAACCTGGCTCAGAGGGGTCATCAGCCGCTACTCTCTCTTCTGTAGATCTGCCCTTACTTGCCTTCCTTCCTGCAGAGAGACTCTCTTGAGGGTAAAAATCACATGTTCTTCATCCCTGTACATTTAGTTCCTGCCAACCATTTAGTCTCGAAATGGTTACTTTCATTAAATACTTGTTAAATCGGATTATTCGATTGAAATAAAATGTACTGGGAAAAGTCTTCCAGAGATTAATGTGGACAGGCAGCAGACACACAAATGGACTATAGAAAGTTGATCTCCAAACAGTAACAATATTTAGTGACTCCATGACGCCCCCTCCTGGGACAGTATTCCTAACAAGAGGTTGTGCTCTCAAATACAGCACTAAGTTCACTCCCTTGGAAGAACCTGTGGAGTTCCCAGAACATAGATTGACCCTGGCCCCTTGCCTGCTGTTTGTTCCTACCACCAAACTTTCTCTCTTTATCTCCAACTCCTCCAGCCAGAAAAAAGCCTCAAAAAGAGCAAGGGTAGGACTCTCCTGGGCACAATACCCGTTCTCTGAGAGCCTCCAAAAGGCCGGCAGACAGACATACTTGCACATGACCAGTCAATGCCTGCTCATCACTGTTTGCATGTGAGCAGAAACTAACTATCTTCATCTGCCAGGGCTGCTGTGATGCGTTCTTTCACTGTTCTAGAGGTGAGAAATCTGGCACTCAGGTGACAGGGGGCCATGCTCTCCCTGGAGGCTCCAGGGAAGATCTGCCTGTGCCCTTCAGCCTCTGATGGTTGCTGGCATCCTTGGCATGATGGGGCTTGTGGTGGCATCACTGTGATCTCAGCCTCCTGTCTCCAGGTAGCCTTCTGCCTCTGTGTTGCCTGAATTTTCCTCTTTTTATAAGGGCATCAGTCCTACTGGATTTGGGGCCCCCTCTAATCCTCTGTGAACTCATCTGATTGTTTCTGCAAAATCTTTATTTCTACATAAGGTCACATTCTGAGGTTCTAGGTGGACATGAATTTTAGAGGAGAGATTATTCACCCCACACCCTTTTCTACAACATCTTCTTATGCAATACCATCCAATTTGACCAAATTCTTGGCCATTTCCCTTAGGCATACTCACTTGGTATTCTGTAAAAGTCACACCTTCTTTGTGTGCAGAAGGATAACAGAAATTACAATTAATTGAAAACTAACAGTGATTGTTGATGTATATTCACTGGCTTTCTGTCATCTGGAAACCCCCCACCATGCTTTGCAGAATGGTTGCTGGAATGTGTCAAATGTACCTGTGATGTTGATTTTCCAGGGACTCCGGTTACAGCTCAGCTTTCCTCCTGGCCATCGTCAGTAATTCACGTTTCTTCTATATGCCTTCTGAGTACAGGTGTCTTTCTCTCTCACAGAGATAATAAACTAGCAGTGCTTACTTCATTCTGTTTCGACAATTCAATGAGATGACAAATGGTCAGTTTTCTGGAAATTAAAAGCTCAGTGAAACTTGTTGTTCCTCGTACTATATACTAGAGTGGACCTAATGTAATGTCTGTGCTTCCGAATGGGGTGGGGAGGGCACAGTACACAGCAGAATCACTAACTGGCTCTTAGAAACCTTTTCCAAGGTGGAGGAACATGCAGCGTGCTGCTTGCCTTTCAGACCTTGCATCCTGGCTGCCTTCCCTGCCTGCAAGGTCTGTTGTCACCCTGGGCTTTGTAAAGATCATGGACATCTAGACTCTACCATGACTTTGCATCTCCAATTTGATATCCTGGGAGTACTTTTCCTGCCAGTCATAGCACAGCTACTGCTTTCTCCATTTGACTCATCCACGATCTCTTTACAGTCCACTGGGAAAACTAGGCGGTAAACAAGATAGCTGAGTCTATTTACTTGACTTACTCATATAGACCCCAAGCCACCAAGTTCAGCACTCAGTAGGCATTCTTAAAATATTTATTCTTGAGTGAACGTATACCCTTTTCTCATTACCCAAACCTGAATTTAAGATGCACTTTACTGCCCTCCACTGCCCGATGGCCTGACCCAGCTGAGACTCAGTACTTGGTGAATTGCTGATAGTACAGAACTATGTCCTACCTTTTAGTGTGAGGAAATAAAAAAGAGATAGTCAGTGATGAAAAAATTCTCATTTTGAAGACACTGAATTTATAGATGTTAGGTAAATCATTGAGTTGACAAAAATAACAAGGAGTGGGATTAAGAACACAATTCAGGACCAAGTGCAGTGGCTCATACCTATAATCCTAGCACTTTGGGAGGTTGAAGTGGGAGGATCACTTGAGGGCAGGAGTTCAAGACCAGCCTGGACAATGTAATGAATCCTGCTTCCCACAATCTTTTAAAAAAGAAAGAAAAAAAAAATTAGCCAGGCACTTGGCTTGCTGAGGCAGGAGCATCATTTGAGCCCAGGAATTTGAGGTTGCTGTGAGCTGTGATGAGTCAGTACACTATGGCCTGGGCACACAGCAATATTCTGTCCCAAAAAACAAAACAAAGCAAAACAAAGAAACAAAACAGAATACAGTTCAGGTGTTCTGGCTCTATTTCTCATTCTATAAACATGTACAAATATACAAGTTATATCCTCAAAAATTTTAAGTGAAGTAGGAAGAATAAATCTACAGACAGACGAAGGCAAGTCTACACTTGCTATGGTACGTATTTTGGTTGGAAGTGTAACCCAGCTGGGTGGGGGAATTCATTTTGGGGTGTCAGGGAAGGTTGTCTACGGCCCCTGGGCTGAATCTTCAGAGTTGAATAGGTGTTTCCCTGCCATACAAAAGCAAGAGTTCATTCTCTCCTTCTCTCTCTAGAGGAAGAAATGTGGAAGAAATATGAATAAATGTGAAAAGTAATAAAAGTAATGTTGCAAAAGTCTTTATGTTTTGTGGCAGGTGCTGTAAGATTCCAGGTAGAATAGACATAATTCTGCAAACAGAACAGAGGGAGACATGAGGAAGTTTTAGTCTGAGGAGTGATGTCACTGGGATGTGTCTGGGCAGGAGCACGCTTTGGAACAGTCCCTCTGATTCTTTTTCTCCCTTGGTAACATTTTCTTTCTGGACTCACGGAATATTTCAACTTTACCCTTGCACTGCAGTATGTTCTTCCCATTGTTTTCTCATCAAACCTACCAACCAGGGTCATTTTTCAATTCTGGGTAATTTTCTTCAATCATTGGCTGAATGTTTCCTCACATCTGTTTTTCATTCATCTCTTTTTAGAACTCCTGGTGCATCTCATGGTAGGGTCACACACACCCAGCTTTCAAGTTCTTTATCTTTTCTTAAGCTTTTCTTTTTCTTTTTTTTTAAATTTGTTATATTTCTCCTACATCACTGCTGGTATCTAAATAATGACCATCATTCTACTTAATTCATATCTTCAATACTATCTTCGGGAAATCAGTCTCGGTTTCAGCAAGTCCTGTCATTGTTATTCTCAAATACTGTTACTTAACTGTTTCTGTTTGTTTGTTTTGTATAGTCATCCACTTTATTTTTAATAATTATCTGTACTGATGTAGTTCCTCTTTGGTTTCTGCGCCCCCTGGGATGTGTAATTGTGATTGCTGTTTTGTCAGATCAGGCAAGGATGTTACCTATCAGCTGGTGGGAACTCTGGGAGTGGTGCCTAAGCCCATCCCGGCTGTGTAGAGAAGCTCTGAGAGAGGGGGACCCAAGCCCATTCCGGCTGTGTAGAGAAGCTCTGAGAGAGGGGAGCCCAAGCCCATTCCGGCTGTCTAGAGAGACTCTGAGAGAGGGGAGCCCAAGACCATTCCGGCTGTCTAGAGAAGCTCTGAGAGAGGGGGACCCAAGCCCATTCCATCTGTGTAGAGATGCTCTGAGTGAGGGGGGCCCAAGCCCATTCTGGATGTGTAGAGAAACTCTTGGGGGGGGGGCAAGCCCATTCTGGCTGTGTAGAGGAGCTCTGAGAGAGGGGGGCCCAAGCTCATTCCATCTGTGTAGAGATGCTCTGAGCGAGGGGGGCCCAAGCCCATTCTGGATGTGTAGAGAAACTCTGGGGGGGGGGGGCAAGCCCATTCTGGCTGTGTAGAGGAGCTCTGAGAGAGGGGGGCCCAAGCTCATTCCATCTGTGTAGAGATGCTCTGAGCGAGGGGGGCCCAAGCCTATTCTGGATGTGTAGAGGAGCCCTGGGGCGGGGGGCAGCCCATTCCAGATATTTAGATTAGCAGGCACTGCTAGTACTTTCTCCAATTTTCAACTTTCTATACTTTCCTGACTTAGGTGTAGGAAGGCATAACCCATCTAATTAAGATTTTTCTTCACTACTATGAGGCAGTGATATTAGGGGAGGCTGACATCAGTCTTACCTGTGGACTTTCAGGAATCTGAGAGATTTGCCTGGATGAGTCCTTTCTGGTCCTCACCTCTGGACCCTCTGCTCCTTGTCTTCTAATTCCATTCATATGTTGCCTGGTGTACAGGAACACAGCCTTGAGTTAGCTGTGCCAATAGTGACTTCCACAGAGCCTAAGGCCTCACCTGGAATCAGATGTTCATCAACACCAGAAGCTGATTAGATGAGGAGAAGTTGAGAGTTTGGAGCTGGGAGTATAGGGAAGGAAGCAGAGAGAGTGCAGGTGTTCCCAGAAGCACCACGTTTCTCAAGGTTGGTTTGATCCTCATTGGAATCAGAATTGCTAGGGGCTCTTTTCAACCAGGAAGACACATTAGGATGGTGCTCAGGTGGGTGCCTTTGTTCATTCAAGGATGTTCCAAAGGCATCCTTGGATCACTCTGGTACACTTTAAATTTTGGGAAATAGTGATTCAAAGAGAGAAAGGGACCCCATATATGAACTGCCTTGGGAATCATGATTAAGCAGAAATTTTTAATTTCTAGTTGCCTGGTAAGGACAGATATCAAATGCTTCTAACATTGAGTTCTACTTAAAAATCAAGTAAGAGTTTGAAGGTAACCAAAGAGGGCAAGTTTAGGAACAAGTATTTGAATTTTATGTCAAGGAGATATTAAAACAGTTTTTTTCTTAAATGGCAAGCTCTAGGCTTATGTAAAAAAGAGATTAAAAGTAAACCACAACTTTTAAACTTGTTCTAGCAATTATTGCAAGTAAACTACTTTATGTATCAAATATTTTTTTCATAAAAATATTTTAAACTTTTCATGTTTGTTCTTGGATTAATGGGTCATAGGCGAGCAGTCCAGAGTATTTCCAAAGAGGCCATAAATAACGTTTTCCTTTTATACAAGGCACAATTTCAGCAGAATGTATCACCCTTCCCTTGTAAAAGTGTTTTCTCATTTGTTAGAACCCCAAAGGCTGTTTATACAGAGGTCAGACTGTTTACTTATGAGGCATAACTTTGTTGTAAATTTCAGTGTGTTCCATCATTGCATATTTCTGGCCACAGCTGCAGGGAATCTTATTAGGCCAGTTGTAAACCACCTGAATATTTTAAAATTTTTATTGTATATTATGCTGTGGCAAAGGTAGTGTTTTTCTATAAACAATTATGTCTTTCTGGTTTTAGATGCTACAGAGGTGTTTGCATTCTAAGTTTATACCAAGTTACTGCTCTAAGAACAAGAGTTGTTCTCAGAATACAATACTAATTTGGTATAATGAGTTTCAGTGTCTTTTCCATTAAATTTTGTTCTTGTTTCAGTGGTAAGAGCTCAGAGAAGCTCAGCTTTAGGGAAGTGAATAATTGGATAGAGATGACCGATTTGGTCCATGCTTTCAGTGCAGATCACAGTATGTTCAACAAATTATTGTTGAGCACCTGCTGAGCTCCAGCTACTGCCCTAAGCATGTGGCCTTTCTCTCGAGGATCATTTTGTTCTGGTAATGAGAAGCCTCTAGTTAAAATCCAGTGTAGGTGTGCATCAGGGCCATTGGGCAAAATGAGCAGCGAGGATTGGGCAAAATGTGGCATCAATGTGCGTTCTGGAGCTTTATGGCTGGACAAGTCTCCCCCGTGGGTATCCAGGGATCTTGGCATACCACTCGGGGGAGCAGCTTCCAAGGAGAATCTGCCCAATCAGAAAGTGGTTCAGCTAAGCTGGGCTGGGCTGGGCTGGGCTGGGCTGGGCTGGGCGGGGTTGAACTGGGCTGCCTTCTGGAAGAGAATATTAAACAGACCTGAAGATGTCAAGGCCCAGAGACTGTGGAAGGATTTCAACACTATTTTAAGAAACAGAGGTAATAAAGAGTCATTAATGAATTTTGAGCAGAGGAAGTGTCAGATTAGTGTATCAGAGAGCTCACTGAGGGGATTAGGGAAATTGGAAATCTGTCAAATTCCCATTTATGTGTAGACCTGCAAATATGAAGATTTCTTCTCCTTCTGGGCTTACATTTGTACTGCAGTGTGTGGGGATGCAGTAAGCCTAACTGACTCAGAACTCCCTATAGGGAGCTCTGAAGGCTGCTAGCAATTCAGAAAAGTATTTAGGGGTCAACTTTTTATTGTCTGTGGACAGAAGTTTTAATTAGAAAAATCAATGGTTGAAGACAACTTTGAAATTGCTTATATTCCTTTTCTTTTCTCTTCCTGTTTTCCTTTCTTATTACACATAATATGTGTCAAAGATCACCTGACCCTATTTATGGGGTCCATGTGATATTTTGATACATGCCTGCAATGTGTAAGGATCAAATCAGGGTTGTTAGGATATCTATCACCTCTAACACCTATCATTTCTTTGAGTTAGGAATATTTAAAATTTTCTCATTATTGGGTGGCACCTGTGGCTCAAGGGAGTAGGGTACCAGCTCCATATGACAGAAGTGGCGGGTTCAAACCCAGCCTCGGCCAAAAAAAACTGCAAAAAAATTTTTTTTTCTCATTATTTTGTAATATACAATAAATTGTTAACTACAGTCACCCTACTGTGCTGTTGAAGACTAGAGCTAACTTATTCCTTCTAACTGTATATGCGTAGCCATTAACCAATCTCTCTTTATCCTTCTCTTTGCCTCCCTTCTAGACTCTGATATCACTCACATGTCTTAAAAGAAGCTAATATTATAAGTTTTTCAAAGAGGAACCTCTTATGTACATTTGTTAATTTTATAGTAATTCTTTCCAGAAAGAATCAAGGTCACTATGTACATAAAAGTAATTACGATGTTAATTATGCATCATTCTCCTTTATTTTTGAGATAAGTGTTCCCAAAGATACAACAGGAAAAGAATTTTATAAATAACATAATGTAAGTTCTGGAAAGTAATAAATGTATATATTTTTTGAATACTATAATTTAGAATTTTAAGTAATTGAAGTGAGTCCCTATGCTAAATTCTGTCCAACTTGGAGAAGTTTGGCATACTTTCCCCTACATTTTCTTAAGTCAAGACATATTTTACAACTGATGCATTTGGTCTTTTTTTTTTGAGACTGAGTCTCACTTTGTCATCCAGGCTACAGTACCATGTGTCATCACGGCTTACTGCAACCTCAAACTACTGAGCTCAAGAGTTCCTCTGCCTTAGCCTCCCATGTAGCTGGGACTAAAGATGTACTCTCTACAATACCTGGCTAATTTTCTATTTTGGGGAGAGACAGGGAGCCTTAGCTTTTGCTAATGCTAGTCTCAAACTCTTGAACTTAAGCAATACTTCTGTCTTAGCCTCCCAGAGTGCTAGGATTATAGGCATGAGGTACAGCACCTGAGCTGATGGATAAAATTTAATGTAGAGTTTGTTTCTACACCTCCCCCAAAGCTACACAAATAGTGTGTAGCTGATAGTGTTTTAAGTAAAGAAATTCAGTATTGGTGGCGTTGGTTTTCAGTAAGGCTGTTTGAACTATTAATAAACTTCCACGATTTAGCCCAGTAAAAGAAATACTATAATTCAATGTGCACTTAAAGCAAGTGTTAAAGCACTTCAACAATTCTACGTTGAAGATCTCTTACTATCAGAATGTAGTTTGATATAGTTCATGTATAGAAAGCAAACAGTACAAAATAAGAAGCAGTTTACTGCAGGGCTGCATAGTAGAGCAAATATTCAGACCAACACAGAGCTCCAGCATTAAGTGCATAGTTTTACAGATTTTGATATAGTAGCATGATGTAATATTATAAAACTTTTAAAATGTTTCTAAAAACCATGTAAATATACGAACAATGGTTGTGTTTTAATATTAAGTATAAAGACGAGTAAATAATACACTGTGAAAACAAGTGTACAAAAATGCACGTCTGGAAGAGCAAGACTCTGCTTTTGACAAATGTTTGAATTTTATTGCTTGTTTGACTTTATTATGAAAATAGTGAAATAAATAGCTTTATCTGTCTTACTGGGAATCATTTATTTGGATCAGCTTGTCTAGGGCACAATGGGAGGTCAGAATATGGCTTTTATGTTCTTGTTTGGGAGCTACTAGTAATAATAATAATAATCTCTCTATTTTTTTTTTGTTTTGTCTCACAATGAACAGCAGTGAGAATGATAACACGGACCTCACCCATGTGCTTCTGCAGAAGTTTAGAGATCAAGGTCTGCTCTGTGCTGACTTAAACCCAAATTTGTAAGTATCAGGTGCCCTGTGCCAAAGTGAAAATGTCTAGTAAGTCACACTGCAGCCTGGAGACTGTCTTCTTCCATGATGGGTTATTCCACGGGCAACATTATATTCCATGAAATGAACACATTACTCTAATGAGTAGGTCAATACTGAACAGGCCTCATGGGTATCAACATAAAAAATGACCGGAAATAGGCAGCATAACTACTTCCCTTTTTTATAGACACGTTGTTGCAAAATGTTATTAATAATTAATAGCATTCAGGGCAGCACCTGTGGCTCAAGGAGTAGGGTGCGGGCACCATATACCAGAAGTGGTGGGTTCAAACCCAGTCCTGGCCAAAAACAGCAAAAAAAAAAAAAAAAAAAAAAAGCATTCAATTCACTAATTAAGCCCAAAGCTAAAAAGGATGAAGTAACAATTAAACATGAATTATGTGTTAACTTTTATTTACTTTAAGAGAAAAATCATACATATAAAAAGATTAATTACATTTTTTTAACTTAAGAGACTTAAAGGTCAGTATTGTACACCTGTACAGTAGAATTATTTTGAAATTTTTTCTAGATTTTAAAAACAATTATGGTGATGACATTTTTATGAAACCTTGATTGGCATACATTTCTTCATAAACAGTTCTTTCACTCTTATTCTGATCAACTGTAATTTATGAAGAATCCACTATAAATAAAGTTTTGCTATATGAACCAATATTAATAAAGAACATAGCTCTGGTCTCAAGGAATTTACAGAACAGATGAAACAAGTGATAAAAACCAAAATGATATATTAGATGCCAGAAATGTATTTTTTTAAAGTAATAAATTAAAAAATCAAGATAATAATGCAATATTGGTAATATGTTTTCTCATTTGTGATGACATATTTTGGCCATTAGTTATGGTGGTAGTTAGTTTGAGACCAAATGACTATTAGTAATCTCAGTAAGAAAGAATTAATGAAAATTAATTATGTTGGTTCATTCTTCTCTTGAAAAACAAAGGTTTTTTAACCAAGCTTTCAATGGTGATGTTTTATGTCCCTCCCCTCTAATGAAACACACAGGATGTGAAATACATCCATCTTTGAGAAATTGAAACATAACCCAGGGACCCACATGGTCCAGCCCTGGCCTAATGTTGCATCAAAGAAAGACCAGTTAGCATACAGAACGCTACTTTATCTAGTCTCTTAAGAAGGGGGAAAAAGAATCAATGATTAAAGGATAGCAGAGCATATTTACAATTCTGTTTGGACATCTATTTTACTTCTGGCTCCTTTTACACAGGTGGCAGTGGTCTCCCAAGCTCTCCAGCCCTCTCCCTCCGTCCCCCAAGGTCCTGCCGACAGCCCCGCCTGCCCATCAAGCTCATTGCTTTTCTCCTCTGTCTGTTCTCCTGCTCTATCTTCTTCTTCTTTCTGGATTTATGTTTTTGCATTCTCCCTTTTCTTTCTGAAATCCACCTCGTCTAACCTTAACTCATTCCTGTTTTGTAACAGTTTCTACCCATTTTCCTGGTCAGCACAGCAAAAGGGGGGGGGGAGTGACTGGCGCCTGCAAGGATGCTATGAATACTTATATTAATATTAATTTATGTCCACAGTACACAGACAGGGCTTGGTTCATTAGGACCCTAAATCAAAGCAAAAATTTGCATTTAAAACAAGTAGATTTCCTTCTGCAAGTGTAAAATATTATTGAATTCAATGATGTTTATATTTTACTTTCTTAGCAGATTTGAGCAATCATTTAATTATTAGTTAGAGAAAACATCAAAAATAATAGCTTAGATTCTGCTGTTAGGTTATTTTTCTGTTGAGCTACTAACCTCTGAGTGTCAGTGCGAGGGTGCTGTGTTCAACTTCTGATCTCTGCCACCTTGCCGTTCTTGAAGAAAGTAAAGAGCTCCAGAAAAATCCACTGTGGTTTAAATATGACCTAAAAGAAGAGTTTTCTTATAATAGTGGGTAATGCACACTTTACAGTTTAAAATGCACTAAAGTTATCAACTTTAGAAGCTGACTGGTAAACTTATGTATTTAGTTTCATTTTACAAGAGTCAAATCTGGTGGTGCTCCAGTGGTGAATTCCCCTGGTAATTCTAAGGTAAAAGGATCATTTTGCCCACCTATTCTTGTTAAGGCCTTAATACAGAACAAAAAAAAAAAAGGTAGTTACCAAATCTTAACATGGCTATCAAACTTAAAAGGCCAACTCGGGGAAACATATAAGAGTTATTTTCATAATTTAATTATAAAAACATTTATTATGATTAGATTGCAGAGATGTGATAAGTCATTCTCATGATCTCCTATTTCTGATGGTTAGGAAAATCCTGAAGACTCATTGCCATAGGAGGTGTGATGCCTGCATGGCTGGTGGTGACAGAAGCCCTCAGTTGAGGTCAAAGGTCTAAAGTACAGAGAATGTGTGTATCAGGTGTTGTGATAGAGAGGTGAACACACCTCAAGAATCAGGCGGCCTGAATGCACATCTGAAGGTCACCTCTTACTGGCAGTGGGACCCAGGCCACTTACTGAACCTCTGTCTGTCTTTCCTTGTTTGTACCCATCTTGCTCCGAGTTCTACAGAAAGAACAATGCTCACCTCAGGCACCAGGCAGCTTTTGTTCTCTTTAGCCAAGTTTCTCCCCAGAAATCTACTCAGTGTTGGAACTTCTGCCTCTTTCTTCAAGAGTTCAATGCACATTGGACTGTTGAAACTCCAGGCAGCCTGTAGTAAGGTGACCTATTTAACTCAGCATGTCTGAACCTTAAAACCAAATGACCTTCTTCAGGACATTTATTCTGGAACAGCACCCCTGTGGCTGGGTCCAAGAGACTGCTTTAGGGAAACGCTTTGCTAAGTCAAAGTGTGTGTTTAGAGTCGTAAAATTTGAAAGGAAATTTCTATAGAAATGTCAAATTCCTCATGTTATGCCCTCTCTGTCTTTCCCCTCTAAGAATGTTCATTCAGCTTCCTGGCACATCTGTCTGAACACAGAGTAGTTGGAGGCAGAGACATGCTCACAAAGCTGAACTCTGTTGCATACTGTTGGGTGTCCTTGTGCAACTCCCACGGTCACATGGTTTTACTCTATTAAAAGGAACTAGGAGAGGAATAAGGAAGGATTTGGTAGAGATAGACAACTAACTTTTTGAAGTTGTTTATTAAACTATAAACCCTTGCAAAATGTTTATACAAACATTTGAAGGACAAAGAGCCTGATGAGCTTAAGAAGTAAAAACTGGGCTGAGCATGATGGCTCATTCCTGTAATCCTACTCTGGGTGGATTGCCTGAGCTCACAGGTTTGAGATCAGCCTGAACCAGAGCAAGACCCTGTCTCTAAAAATAGCTAGGTGTTGTGCCTGTTGTCCCAGCTACTTGGGAGGCTGAGACAAGAGAATTACTTGAGCCCAAGAGTTGGAGTTTGCTGTGAGCTATGATGTCATAGCACTCTACTGAGGATGACAAAGTGAGACTCTGTCTCCAAAAAAAAAAAAAAAGTAAAATCTGAGTTATTTTAAAAGAGTACTTAGCAGCTATGGTACTCTGATTCAATACATAACCCCTGAGGTATTGTTTCCATGTAAACTTTCAAGTTGCAAATTGGGGTCCCTGTAAGCTGCGCAGTCATGAAAGTAACAGTGGAGAAGCCTGTAAATTATTTTTGATGTTTCAAAAGTTAACATGGAAATTGTATTTTGCCAACCTGGCTAATAGAATGGTAAGTTTCTTTTCTTTGGACTGGACTTTGTTCGACTGGCTAGTCTTCCTGGAGCAGCCCACCTGGGGCAGAGAGCCAAGCTTAGAGCTTGGTGGCCGGTCCTCCTGCAGCACGATCCTGGCGGCTGCCTCCCATCTCAGGACCCCACTTGCTCTTCCAGAATGGGGGGGTTAGTAAGGGTTGTGGTAAATCTTGGGTGGTGTAGCTGGAACCTGTAATTCAGTAAATGTGAGTTTGTTCCCTTCTTTTCCAGTTTTTGAGTAATGGAGAATCATTCTCATTAAAGCAATATTTTGATTTAAAAGTGTTAGAAAAGGTGTTTTAAGGGAAAAGACTCAAAGGAAAAAGTAGAAGCTATACGAGAACTCTGAAATAAAAAGGTTTTAAACCACAGCTACACATGGTCAACCGTTTCTGTTGCACAACCCTTCTTCAAAATGGAAATTTAATCATTGTTTCTCCTTAAATGATCACATTACAGAGCCGTGCCAGGAAAAGGAATTAGCAGCTCATTGTGTTTATTAATTGCTGTTTGGTACCTGGTTATGACTGGCGGTCTCAGGACTCAGCAGGAGCCCACTGCCCAAGCCTGAAAAGCCACAGGGGCCCTGGCGGCACCTTCTGTAAAGTGAGACAAGTGGGCATCGTGTGAAGTAATGAAATACTGGCATTGTAATAAAACATTGTCATCAGATTAAGAGCTCAAGCTGTGAAAACAAATGTGAGAGCTCTGCTTTCTTGGCAGGAGGAGGTGATTATCTTGTGAACTCTGTTCTAGTTTGATGGAAATCTCCTTTATGGAAATACAATGGCTTTAATCTGAAAGATCATTCCAGTTCTCTCTTTTGTTTGTTTTAGGAAGAATTCTTCATGCTGGCACATGGATCCTTTTTCTCACCTGGAATTCCAGGATTCATGTGGCTGCTTGGTATGTTTCTGCAGAATTTTTGGTATTTTTAAGAACTGAAACCTCATATGATGAAAATGAGTTTACTCCATGTATAAAATCTTTGTTTTTGTTAGCTGAGTGCCTATGACTTTTTGATTCCTTGGGTTAGCTGTTTCTGGGAAGTTTCATCACATAAGGCAAATGTTTACAAAGCACGGATGCCGTAGAGATTGACCATGTCCTTCTCATTCACCCTCTACTACCTTTGATCAGGAACACCCCCACTGATGCTCATTAAGCAAATTAATCCTCTTCAATTAATGATAAGGCAGCTGGGACTGCCCTTCAGAAGGAAATTTCCTCTAATTTCAAGATAGGATGACCTTAAGGCTCTTGTCATAATTTTTATTTGAGTTAGATACAAAGAGTCAACATGCCATTTACCTCTAACTATAGTCAATCCATACAAAAGCAGATGGAAGGAGAGTTGCTGCCGTCACTGCCCAACCAGAGTTCCTGCCCACTGCCCACTGCCCAGGAGGAAGCCAGAACACAGAGACAGCAGGGTTTGCAGCAGAGAAAGAATTTAACCTTGCAGGGCACTGAGCAAGAAGATGGGAGACATTTTTTAAATCAACCTCCTAGAGAATTTTGGAGAATGGGAAAAATATTTCCATATTATGAATGAGACAAAAGCCTAATAACTAGGATCTACGGAGAACTCAAATTAATCAACAGGAAAAAACCCAACAATCCCATATGTCACTGGGCAAGAAACATGAAGATAGACAAATGGCTAACAAACAGGAAAAAATGCTCATCATCCCTGATCATCAGAGAAGTGAAAAGCAAAACTACCCCAAGATATTACCAAACCCCAGGGAGAATGGACCACATCACAAAGTCTCAAAATCACAGATGCTAGCATAGATGTGGAGAGAAGGGAACACTTTTACACTGCTGGTGAGACTAAAAACTAATATAACTTTTTTGGAAGGAAGTGTGGAGAATCCTCAAATAACTTTAATTAGACCTCTCATTTGATCCGGCAATCCCATTACTATGTATCTACCCAGAAGGAAAAAAAAATCATTTTATCATAAGGACATTTGCACTAGATTGTTTATCAAAGCTCAATTTACAATTGCTAAAAAGTGGAAGCAACCTAAATGCCCACCAACCAATATTATGGATTAATAAACTGAGGTATGTGTGTATCATGGAATACTATTCAGCCATTAAAAGAGATGGAGACTTTACATCTTTTTTGTTAACCTGGATGGAAGTGGAATAGATTCTTCTTAGTAAAGCATCACAAGAATGGAGAAGCAAGAATCCAATGTACTCCATTCTAAAATTAAAGCAGTAGGTGAACGAAGATGGAGGGGTAGTGTGTAATTGGAGAGAGGAGGTAATGAGTAATTGGAGAGAGGAGAGGAGGAAGGGGGATGGGGGGTCACAGTGTATGCCACACCTCTTAGGGGTGGGACACAATTATAAGAGGGATTTTATCTAACAAATACAATCAGTATAACCTAATTCTTTGTACCCTCAATGAATTCCAAACAATATAAATAAATAAATAAATTACATAGTGGAATTCTTGGGTGTGAGACCACACAAGACTTTACTGCAAAATAGAGTAAAAAAAAAAAAGAACTGCTAGGGAGAATGAATGGACCAAGGAGACAGAAATTAACTTTAAATTATTCTCTTTGGAATCCAAATGAGCCCCAAAGGTGCCTTATCATGTAAAAAAATCTATCCAGTTTTGGTTGCCTTGTTCAGTCTGTTCTTCTGAAATTGATAATGTCATTTCAGGGAGAGGATAGAAGACATTTATGTTTCTCTTCATGAGAAGCTTTATCGGTCATGTAAGGAAATTCCAGAGTCCCTCCCTGTGCATAGAGCTAGAGAGTAACATGAAGAGGTTAGACTAGGAACCTTGATTCTGAGACTTATTTGTAAGGTTTTACAATTTACAAAGGTATTGAATATGCTCAAATGTGTGTTTTAGGGATTGTTTTCTGTACCCCATCATTCATGAAATCTCAGATTTTCACTCCATGTTCCTGTTGTCTAACCTTGATTAAATCACTCTATCACACAAGTCACTTTTATGACTAGCTATGTAAAGTCTGTTGGAATTAGACTGGGTGCCAATGGTAAAGGAATAAATTAATACATATCAGAATGGTTGATGTTTACATCCCTAAATTCACTCCAACTCACATGAATTGAAAGACTTGTAAGACTTCTGTGATACTGGTATAAGAATAAAAGGGTTTCACATGAAAAAGTTCCATAACCAAATAAGTTTCATAAATCTTGGATAAAGCAGTATTAAGCAGGTCTCTTTGCTAGAGCTCTTCTAAGAAGCTATTATCTGATAATGTACTTATACTTGAATTCACAGTGGGGTGGACGAGATGCAGCAATTTTTGCAAGTTTTACCTGAAGAATCCTTCCTTTCTGTGGCACCTGTGGTTTCTGTAATTCACTTTAAGAAATGCTGGGTCACGCATAACAAATCAGGGGACCTTGGGAGACAGGGAGCTGAGGTGGCATTAACAACATTCCTGCCACTCAAAAGACTATCAGGATGGCTAAGTAGGAGAAAGGAAAGATTTACTGGTGATAACAGTTTGCAAATTGGAAAGAGGTAGTCTGGGGGGAAGGGATCACAAGTGCTCTCTCTTCCAGTAGGGAAGGGGCAGTCTGGGTGTTGTGCCTCACGGGGTCTCTACTACAGTAGAGTCAGACACATTTAGTAGGTTTGGGAGAGAAGCTGTACAGATTTATGAGGAAGGTCAAATACAGGCAAGACAGGTAAACATGTATGTTCAATTGGGGGTGGGGTTTTAGCATCAAAATAAGGTAGTTTTTGCTCTTTGCATCAAAAGGTGAATTATATATGTGACACAATGACAATTTGTGAGCCATCTCTATAAGGTGGCAGAATCTGGCTTCAGGTCTAGCATTGCTTATCAGGAAAGAATGCTTGTAAGGCCAGTCCTCTGTATAGTCAGATCTGTAGTGGTCTGGGTTGTAAATCAGAGTAAAAAGGTTCTGACAGTTTGCCTGATATCTCCTATTGTTAAGGAGTTAACCAGGGTGTGTAGTTTTTCTTATAGCTAGAGCAATTTAGGAAGTCCCCATACCAAGTGAGCCCTGAACCTTGGCACCCAGGTATCTTTTTCCCTTACCCTTAAGGCCATCTTAGTTGGTAAAGGAGTATCTGTTTTGTTCTTTCTGGTCACATTCCCAAGGAGTGGGTATTGCTTTTTTTTTGTTTGTTTTAATTATATTTTTATTAAAACAAAATGAATAAAAATATACTCATTACTAATGGACAAAAATAATTATTAAAATTAAAACATGATAATTACACAAAATATTAGGTATGACCATTTTCCAAATTACTTCTACTTTCCTTTTTTTAAAATTAAATCATAGCCGTGTACATTAATGCATTGATGGCGTACAATGTGCTGGTTTTCTATACAATTTGAACTTTAGGGATGACTTGAAGGAGATGTATGGAAAGGTGTGTGGAAGAAAGGCACTGCCCCAAAGCCAGTTCTTTTTGTCTTTAGTGATAGAGTTGGGCCAAGTTAACTGGGTTTTGACAGAAGGTGAAATATTTTTGCTCTCTTTAAATTCACATGTACTGATGTTGGCACCTAGCCAGGTTCATCTGCCCACTGCCCAAGATGAAGCCAATATCCAGAGACAGCAGGGTTTACAGCTGGGAAAGAATTTATTCTGCATAGGATTAAGTGGGGAGGTGGGAGAAATTTCTCCGGTGTGCCTCCCTGAGAAGTGAGAAGACAGGGTTTTAAAGACAGTTTGGTGGGCACAGCTAATTTTCTGGTTTCAGGGTGGAATCGTCAGTCCTTTGATATGGACTGCTGTCTAGGAGGGTCAGTTACGGGAACCCAGGGCCTTGGGTGGAGGGTCCAAGACCAGCTGAGTCAGTTCTTTGGTGGTGGGGAGTCAGTCAAGCCACCGGAATGCAGGTTCTGGAAGACATCTCAAAAATTACCCCAGGTTTCAAACAGGTGATGTTACTTACAGAGATGAGTTAGGAATCCTTACAACCACCAGCTGTGCCCTCTAGAATAGCAATTATAGAGAAGCTACAAGGGCACAGGGACTGTTACCAGGCACACAAGGGGACAGCATGATCACCCTCATGATTGGCACTAAACCTGTTTGTTCACGGTTTGAATTTTGTCATTACTTTAGCGGAGCCTGTTCCTTCACAGAGTTTTGAGGCCCTTACTATAGTTCTTGCCTTCCACCCCTCCATTGATTTGTAAGGGTGGTTTTCCTGGGTCAGCAAGGATGTGTCTATTTGCTCATTTTTTTTCAAAGGCATCATGGCTCCCTCTAAACTCACAAAAACGTTTCGAGTTTTGTTCTACTTCTGAGAATGAAGACGTTATTTGGAAGAGACATCACTGGAGAAGGATCCAAGAGCACCAGGAATTGCTTGTCTCTGAAGAACAGGCAGGAATTTTTAGAGTTGGAAACCTCAACAGCAGCAGCAACAATATAACCAAAAACATAATCAAGCATCTATGTGGCTTTATGTGGAGTTAATGGAGGCTATATTTATTTCCTGAGGCTGATGTAATAAATTAACGTATGCTGGGTGGCTTCAAAAAACAGAAATTCATTCTCACACAGTTCTGGGGGCTAGAAGTCTGAAATCAGTATAGCTGGCATGAAATTAAGGCACTGCCCCAAAGGCTGCAGCTTCTGAGGGCTCCGGCATTCCACAGCTGTGGCTACACCGCTCCAGTCTCTGTCTCCAGGGTCACGGTCTCCTCTCTCTCCATCTCATCTCCCTGTGCTTCCCTCTGCACATGGCATGAGGACCACCATGATAGTCCAGGATATTCTCCCTGTCCCAAGATCTGTAACTTAATATCGTATTTGCCATAAGAAGTGCATGTACATATTCCAGAGATATTTGGGAGTGGGGTCGTTATTCAGCCACTACAGATGGTCTTTCCTGGACCCCCTACACAGATCATGGTTAGAAAAAAGAGACTAAAAACATTTTGTGGGAAACATAAATTCTTAATAAGAATTTGAATTTTTTAAGCAAGGAAGTCATCTAAATGAAAAGGGCCATTTGATAGATATGTGCTGGTGCAGAGGTAAAGGGATTGGAGAGAGAAACGGTAGAGGTAGGGACACTTTAAAGAGCTGTTAGGCTCACCTGGGAGTGAGATGACTAAGTTTAACCTATTTATTTACCTATTATTTATTCACTTAAATTGCCAAGTGGAAATTGTACATATTTGTGATATACCACGGGATGTTTCGGTATGTGTGAACGGTGTGGAAGGACTAAATCCAGCTGTCAATATCCGTGTTACCTCACACGCTCATGTGCTCAGCTCTGTGTTTTATTGAGGGGATGATTAAGCAATTTTCTAGTTATTCAAGATACTGTTATTCACTATAATCATCATGTTACAGAAGAGAGCTCTGGAACTTGTTCCTCAGGTCCCACTGGAATCCCGTGTCCTTTGACCAACGCCTCCCCAACTTCCCGTCTTTTCACTCTGTTTCTGTGTTCATTTTTTTAGTATTTTACACGTAACAGTTTGGCTGAATTATAACTTATGACAATTATTATTCTTTATGGTGTTTTTTCCTAAGTTTTTCTGTCAAGAACCTAAAAGTAATACCTTAAGTGTATTTAACCTGGCTCACTTTTCCTTAGCTCCTTACACGGATGTGCCTTGTCTTCTGTATAACACTTCCTTATACACTGAACCTAACAGCAAAACCATGCGTTAGGTAAGGCTGTTTTTATTTCCACATTGCAAATGAGAAAGTAACCTTCCAAAGTGGAAATAAAAGGTTCGATGATGGATTCATTTCCTATTTTAATATCTTTCTCTAAATTGTTTGAGGGCTGGACACAGAGCCCCCTGAATATGTACCTTTCACTGGCAGGTGGACACAGAGCCCCCTGAATCTGTACCTTTCACTGGCAGGTGGACACAGAGCCCATGAATCTGCACCTTTCACTGGCAGGTGGACACAGAGCCCATGAATCTGTACCTTTCACTGGCAGGTGGACACAGAGCCCATGAATCTGCACCTTTCACTGGCAGGTGGACACAGAGCCCCCTGAATCTGCACCTTTCACTGGCAGGTGGACACAGAGCCCCCTGAATCTGTACCTTTCACTGGCAGGTGGACAC